>JBBELK010001480.1:0-171463 GCA_037783545.1 Henricia sp. BOLD:AAB3569 | reverse complement strand
AACTTTGGCCTTTGCCCACAAAACGTTGCATCTGTTTTTAGAGCATTTTATCCTCCCGCAAAATTGTCTCTCGTACCTCAGCGAATGATACCTTTTTATGCTCAGAAATCGGAAATGATAGGGTTTGGAGCAGATGCCGAACCCGAGATGCACCATGCTGTTCGATGGCTGACGATGACTTTTCTGTAAGTTGCTGAACAAGCCGAGCTTTAACTGTATGTAGCGTACGACGTAAACGGCCCTTAGAGCTGTGATGTAGGAACCGTCCCCATGCATGTCCTGTTCACACCGCAATAAAACAAACACGAGTGAAGTGTTTTAAACCTTCGTATACTTTGGCCCTCCATCGCTGGGATAGCACTTGCCAATGAAACGGTCGTCTATCCATATTTCTGTATGTATACCTCTGTTCTTAAGCCATGCAGGAAGACAAAAGCCAATGGATAAGTAAACTTATGCACTGTTTTTTTTATTTTTTAAACCAAACCCACTCGAAGCCGGAAAAGGTTCTGGACTCCTTGGTCAAGAAGATTTGCTTGTATCCCTGGCTGTTGTCGGTACTTGAGAAAATATCGCCTTTGGTTATGGGTCTGACAACATTGCCTAAAGGTACCACACTGAAGGGTGTGTCCTTGCGCCAAAGATTAGGTCCCTTCATTGATATAGAAGCAGACTGTCAAGGCAGTCACACATTTCGGCGGCTGTACTTCCTTGACCCTACCCACAACGTATATAGAGCCCTCTATCCACCGCCTGGTGATTGTGTCTATGAAAAGGGCGACACAATCTTGACAAACGAGCGCATTTAAAATACCTTTCGGTGGGCAATTATAAACAGCAATTCCTGCCCCTGTATCTGCCATGAAACGACTGGAAAAAAATTTTACAGACTAATTCCATGATGAAGCCAACCATGAACTTCGTCCCTATTGGGTGACTCTGCTAAGATATCGTCCCAAAGCACCAGGATCATTGCTTAATGTGCCGGCTACAAAATAGTTGGATCTCTGAATCCGAGCGCCTATAAATCTACCTGTAGTCTACCAGAGAGAACTTCAGGCGGGGTGGGTGTAAAGGGGACTGGCAAGCCACTTGGTTTGCCATTGAAAATTACCCACTGGGAGGTGCCTCGTTTCCGCTTCGCTGCGTGCGTAGCGATGGGATCAAAGATTGATCAAAATCTCTCTCACACAGATGACTCTCCAGCATTTTCAAATACCACTGGTACTCAATGGTACTGGTTGGTTTTTTTTTTTTTTTTTTTTTTTTTTTTTAAATGTTTATTTTTAGCAAAACTTTGCGAACGGGGTACTTGAACTTCGGGATTCACAAAATGGCACAAAGAGGTGCCCCTGGACCACATTAAAATCAGCGTGCTAGCGAAGGCCCATCAACATGGCATACAGAGGCCCGCCCTCTGCCAGGTACAGAGTACATATATGCGAAATAGAAGTACACTGTACCCCAAACATGGCATTCAGAGGCCCGTCCTCTGCCAAATACAGAGTATGCGAAATAGAAGCACATTGTACCACAAACATGGCATTCAGAGGCCCGTCCTCTGCCAAGTATAGCGCGCATATGTGCAAAATAGAAGTACATTGTACCACAAACACGGCATTCAGAGGCCCGTCCTCTGCCAAGTACATTTGTACTTTAAACATAGCATTCAGAGGCCCGTCCTCTGCCAAGTACATTGCACCATAAACATAGCACTCAGAGGCCCGTCCTCTGCCAAGTACATTTGTACCATAAACATAGCATTCAGAGGCCCGTCCTCTGTCAAGTACATTGCACCATAAACATAGCATTCAGAGGCCCGTCCTCTGCCAAGTACATTTGTACCACAAACATAGCATTCAGAGGCCCGTCCTCTGCCAAGTACATTGCACCATAAACATAGCGTTCAGAGGCCCGTCCTCTGGCAAGTACATTTGTACCTTAAACATAGCATTCAGAGGCCCGTCCTCTGCCAAGTACATTGCACTATAAACATAGCACTCAGAGGCCCGTCCTCTGCCAAGTACATTTGTACCACAAACATAGCATTCAGAGGCCCGTCCTCTGCCAAGTACATTGCACCATAAACATAGCGTTCAGAGGCCCGTCCTCTGGCAAGTACATTTGTACCTTAAACATAGCATTCAGAGGCCCGTCCTCTGCCAAGTACATTGCACTATAAACATAGCACTCAGAGGCCCGTCCTCTGCCAAGTACATTTGTACCACAAACATAGCATTCAGAGGCCCGTCCTCTGCCAAGTACATTGCACCATAAACATAGCGTTTAGAGGCCCGTCCTCTGGCAAGTACATTTGTACCATAAACATAGCATTCAGAGGCCCGTCCTCTGGCAAGTACATTGCACCATAAACATAGCATTCAGAGGCCCGTCCTCTGCCAAGTACATTTGCACCATGAACTTGCGCGCATCTGCTCGCTGAGCTCCGTGACCCTACGCTCAGCGCAGGAAAATGACACGGAAAACAGCTCCTCACTGCGAACTTTTGTGAGTACATAAAAAAGTACGTCTATGTTTCTCCCCAACTCGCTATGCATTTCAAAGTACAGAGTATTACCTTTAGTTTGGTTATTATTTCATAAAATATATGATGCACGGGGAAAAGGGGCTTTTTTCACTCAAAGAACGGGTGTTGAACCTCAAAATCGGCAAAGTCAATGGAGGTCAACACGATTACTGATCATTTTTCAGTAGGTTGTCTCACTGGATTTAACAGCACAGTCGTTCTCTGTGACACACAGATTCAACTCGCACTTATGAATAAACTACATAAAATTCCCGTCCCACTCATATATGAAAACATTTTGATTGGACAAGGGGAAAAGGGGCTTTTTTGCTTCAAATCATAGAATGTCTCTCATCTAAGACCGTGACCCGATTGTAATACGCAAAATATGGTTACATTGCACATGTACCATAAGCCTGGCATTCAGAGGCACGCCCTCAGCCTGGTACCGAGTACACATGCAAATCAAGGGTACATTCATACAGAGGCCCGCCCTCTGTGTATCGCACCTGCAAATTTTTTTTTTGGTATTTTTTTTTTTAGGGTAAAATAGGTAACTTTCCCGAATAGAAAAAGTTATCAGCCCCCACTTGGCACCAAGAACGTAAAAAATCCGTCAAGGACCAACGCCAGTCGATCAAAAACAAGAAACGACCAAATGGCTGGCAGGTCACCCAATCGACAGGGCCATGACGCAAATGCACATGTGCGCGCACATGTGCACATTACACACACACCATGTACATACGAGCGCACGCGCACATGCACAACATGAAAAGCACGTTTCAAGAAAAAGGCCTGCATCTCCAACTCCCGACGTCGGAAACTTAAGTTTTTGATATTTTTCGTTACAGAGACACGTAAGCTTTATAAATTCGTTCGCTTGTGTAAATTAATTTTTATTTTTAATCCTTTCACCTAAACACGGGCAATGCAACTTTAAGCTTGGTGTCCCGAGGCCCGTCCTCTAGCACACACGCCATTTATGGGTATATTACACTTGACATACAGGGACACGTCTGTGCCTAGTACCTGTATCTATACACATAGAAAACATGGGCACATTAAAATTTGGCATTCATAAAATTTATTTTTATTGAAATTTTGAATTCAGAGACCCGTCCTCTGCCTATGTACACGCCCTTATGTACCAATACCAAATAAGAGCGCATATTAATAGGGATACGCTAATTCAGAGGTCGGCTGTCTAGTAAAGGGTACCCATGCCAAAATTAGCGTCACATCAGAACTTGGCATCTCAACTTGGCATTTAGAGGCCCTCCTCTGCCTAGTACACATGCAAGCTATGAGCATATTAAACTTGGCATTTAGAGGCCCTCCTCTGCCTAGTACACATGCAAGCTATGAGCATATTAAACTTGGCATTGGGAGGCCCGCCCTCTATCTAGTATATAGAGTACGTGGGCAATATTTACTCGGTCCGTCCTCTGTCTAGTACCGAGTACATGTGGAATATGTATTACCACTTAGTATTCAGAGGCCCGATCTCGGCAAGTACACATGTAATCTATGGGTACTTTGAACTTGCCCTTTAGAGGCCCGTCCTCGGCCTATACAGATTCTGACTGGGGTTATGACGAAACTTTAAGTATTGTCAAGCCAAACCCCCAGTGCATCTATGCTTGCTGCCTAATGGCGACACATATATCTATCATTCAGTATAATTGACGTGCTCACGAACAACAGCATGGCATTCAGAGGCCCATGCTCTGCCTCCTCGAAGGAACTGGAAATTAAGACATGGGCTATTTCACAATAAGTGTACACTTTCAGTCTCACTGGCAAATCGGGTTAAAGATCTAAAAACTTCAGGATGTATACTAATAATTCAAAAAATATCAGAGCGTGGCATTATGATTAACGTGTTTATTTTTTCCACTGAAATAATAATTTGTAATTGGTTGTCTGGAGAGGACATTTTGTTAAACACAGAATATCACAATATAATGGCCAGACTAAATGTTGAAATGGTAATGCCATGCACTGTCCTGTTAGAAGGAATGGTACTGTTAATTTTACAAACCTAACAACGAAATATTTCAATCATGGTTGACATGTTATATTACAATTGAATGCTGTCCTGGAGAGGACAAATGTTTAACGGATTTTCCACAACCCTGAATATGATCTTGATAAAATTTACTCAAATCTCTTCCACGATCAAATTGTCATATTTACTCCATCAAATGTGTCATGTGATGATACAAACATCTTTGCGAGTACATATCTCCAAACTATTCCATTGTGTGGAATACCTTGACCTGGAGAGGACATTACCATATTTTGTTTGTTTGTTTGTTTGTTTTTTTTTTTTTGTTGACCGAATTACACTAACCCAAGTTTCACAATATTGTTGAACACTATATATCCATGATTGATCACCAAATGATCACCACAATAATGCATCATCAACAAATGATTGCACTTAAACTAATGCAAAACTTGAAATGAGACTCCAAAATGGTGTTAAAAGTGCATGTAAATAGAGAAATTAAAAACGAATAACTCGTAGAATTATGTAAAAATAGTTCTGTAGCTTGTCCTTCATATTACCCGTCATATAAAATCACTCATAACATGTATATGCACTGATAAAGTTATCCAGGATGGGTTAAACTGTAATCTACTCAAATGACCACCCACTGTGAAATAGCCCACATGTACTCAGGGACCAGTCCTGGTCCATAGAAATACGATCTAGGCCTTGATACTCGGAAGCTCAACCCGTGCTTCGTAAATTGCCTAACAAAAGATGCGCTTAAACTGCGCGTTTGGGGGCCCGTCCTCCACTTCATACATTTAGTAAGCAAGAGTCCATTCACTTGCCACTTAGGGCCTGTTCCATTACCTATGAGGGCGCTAACACAGGTACCTTGAAACAAAAGGCCAGAACCAGATTTCCCAAATGCTAGGCCGACTCCTTTTTTATTGTTATATTGCGCTCGCTATACATGCTCGAGCAATAACAAAACAAGAATTGTGAGGGCACTTTCCGAACTACGAATCTTGAAAGAGGCCCGCCCTCTATCATCTAACGAACCTGCCAAACTGGTATTTTAATTCCCATGATTCAAGGGCGTGCCCCGTTTATAAACATGCTAGCATTGCACCCTGAGCCTTGTTTACCCGTTGGAGCATTCGCTCCAGATCTCGGCGTTGTCCTCCATATAGATCCATAGGACGCCAAGGTGAACAAATTCTCCCTCCAGCGGTCTTCCAGACCTTGCAATTGGTCGATGTCTTGCCAACCATCCTTGGCATCCGCCGTTTCCTATAGGGAGCACGAAAAAAGCAACAAAGAAAGTTGAAATTTCGGAAACTGTTTGTGTAAACGCCTATTATCGAAAACATTTCACCTGCCCATGCCTTCTCCGACCCACGCTGTACCTTGGCCGCCTGGCTCCATGAAAAGGCGGAGAAAAGCACCGTTTCGGAGACGCGTGTGTTAAACTGCCCTTAGCCTTTTTTGTTTGTTTGTTTTTTTTTGTTTTTTGTTTTTTTTTTTAAATTGTTATAATGCGTACTTGTGCATGGTGGGCTTAGTAGCCCAAACTTAATTAAAGAGTCGTATGCATTTGTATACGTACAAAATATTTGGCTGTATACCTGTATACCTGTCGAATGACTGGGCCCCCGTCGCCACACAGGTGATACCTATAAAATACGAGCCTGAGACTACTAGGCCTAATTCGCCATATTTATGGGCCTGACAGATGTTTTACCAAAACTGAATAATATCTTATGACATATAAAGCATTGAAGCAATTCGTACCTCAACTAAGGCGTAAATCATGTCCATCTTCAGCACATTCAGCAAACTCGTACATGTAGTTGGAAACTTGTCCGGTACATAAAACACGACGAGGCAGCATAACCCGCACACAGCATATTGGCACTGTAGCCTATAATACACACGCAAGCCCAATGAGGGGTGCATTGCTTAAGGCACGCGAAAATTCAAAGGGAATTACTGGAGCGCGCTCTACCATTGTTGAGAAAGAGCCAATTTGACTATGTACGTACGTGTAGGCTTACCCAACGTAGTGCCAACCATGCGTGCGGTAACGGCGATTGCTTGAAGCTGCGTAATCATGATACCGGTGCGCGGTGCTGCCCACACCTCGCAAATGTTTAAATGCCTCTAAATTACTCTGGTTACCTAATTTCGCCTTACAAAACATCCCAAACTCGACGCTAGGTAACACACTGCTGCACTTTCATTCTCCTCGAAATATATCAGCTAATGGATGATAATTCAAAACCATTGATTATCCCGAGCGATCACACACACGTCCACCCGACGGGTTGGTATACTCGAGACTGCGTAGATTCCTACGCAGCCCTCAACGTCGGCGGTTGTGCAAATAGTGACCCAAACCTTTTCTTCATGAATTGACAAGAAAAACCCGAGGAAAGTGTTATTTACCCATATTATTATTTACCCCGAAAATGATACCTTTGTAGGAGAAATTGCCAACTGAAGGTGCTTTTCCCCTCAATTCAAGACAAAACAATGCACAAAATACCCGAAAATGACCACGCCCTTTTTAAGATGGCCACGCCACTTTTTTTTCTATTATAGAAGTAGTTGTAGGCCTATGTACTGAACCCAACTGATATAAGCTAATAATTTATGACCCCAAGAAACAACTTGGGATGTGTGCCAAAATCGCTACCTGGTGAGAAGTACCCGAAAATGACCACGCCCTTTTAAATGACCAAGACGTGCTACTTCTGACATAGCTGTATACATGTATCTACTGAACTCAACTAGCTAATTTGACCCCGAGGAACAACTTGGGATTTGTGCCAAATTCGCTATCCGGGAGAAGTACCCTTTTAAAGTGGCCACGCCCCTTTTTCGTCATAAGTGCTCTTCCCCTCTTCGCGCGCCCGCCCCTCGCCCGATCCCCTAAAGGAATCGAGGTGCTGAAGGATTTGCCGACATAAATCGTTGCCCTGTAGCCACCTATAGAAGGTTCTTCAGCTCGGCCACGAAGAGCGAGAGAACAGGAAGACATTCTATGTTTTAGAGGTGGGAGGAAAACCCCACACACCAACGTGTGGGGAAAACCCACGGAATCAGGCAGGGACCGCGAACCCAATACACATACTGACCCGGACGGGATTCGAACCAGGGCCACATTGGAGGAAGGCGAGGAAACAACCGCTTTGCTAACCTGATTCCCCGTCAGAAAGTGCTATACTTCCGATATAATTGTATGTACTGAACTTAAAGGCGCAGGCTCGTCAGCAATGCGCGCCGCCAAATTCGTGCCACGAAATACGCAGCTCCATGCCTTTGCTATTGAGCTGCGTATTTCGTGGAACGAAATTGGAGCGCGCGCATTGCTGACGAGCCCTTTCCCTTTAACTGATATAAGCTATGACCCTGAGGAACAATATGGGATGTATATGCCAAAATCGCTGCCTGGAGAGAGGTACCAGAAAATGACCACGCCCTTTTAAGCGACCACGGCCCATTATCAGAAGTGCTCCTTTCGACATAGCTGTACTACTGAATTCAACTGATGTAAGCTAATTTGACCCCGAAAAACTTTGGTTGTGTGACAAATTCGCTGTCTATATGGAGAAGTACTAGTACCCGAAAATGACCACGCCCTTTAAACTGACAACACCTTTTTTTCATTAGAAGTGCTACTTCCAACATAGCTGTACTACTGAACTCAACTGATATAATCACTTCTGATAAGAAGGGGTGTCGTCATTTAAAAGGGCGTGGTCATTTTCGGGTACTTCTCCCCATGCAGGTAGCGATTTTGGCACACACCCCAACTTAGCTTATATCAGTTACGTTCAATATATACAACTATGTTGAAAGCAGGACTTCTGATGAAAAAAAGGGCGCGGCCACCTTAAAAAAGGCGTGGTCATTTTCGGGTATTTCGCCCCGGATAGCGAATTTGGCACACATCCCAAGTTGTTCCTTGTGGTCAAATTAGCCTAGATCAGTTGAGAAATCCTCTCCTAAATGAAGTGCATACAAAAGTGACCCAGGTCCTATACTATCAGTTAATGTTAAGACTTCCCATTTTGTAAAGCATTTAAACAGCTACGCTTTGTTACAATAAAATAACCCGTACCTCTTTCTTACTGCAACCAACTCTTATAATACTTATTTAGTTCATGTGCCATACATACGTATATAAAATATAGAGTGGAATTGTTCTCTTGTCCGGTTACTTCCCTGCCTTTTACCTCTGGCGTCCCGGGTTCGATCCCCGGGCGTGTATATGTGGATTGTGTTTGCAGTCCCTACTTTGACCGCGTGGAGTTTCCCTATAGGAAATTTCCCTTGAGGGATTCCTCCCACTTATAAAACTGCATCTCCTTCGTTGTCGTCTCAAGTTGATAATATATAAAATAAAGTTAAAGGTAATACCGTATATTAGAAGGCATAAAGGGCCTCAGTTGTCGAAGATGCCATAAATTGAAAAACAACATCGGCAACTCACCCAGATGGACACCCACGTTCTTGAGGTCCCGATCGGTGAACGCCGATTCCCGGTACTTGTTGAAGTTGCACACGGTCACCGCCGGAAAGTGCAAGCTGGTGCGGTAGTCAATATCGACTTTAGTGACATGATGTGACTCGAAAAAGTAGATTAAAGTGGCCGTGGCTTGGTACAGAAAGTAGCCGAGCGCGGTTAGGAAACAGGCCGCCCAGATGAGACGGCGGAGTAGGCTGCCGTCTCCCGCTATGTGCTTCACTCCGTGGAGATCCGCTACTTGGACCGCCCAGTGGCGGAGATAACATCGCTTATAACAGCCCATTCTCCCCTGGCTCTGAATCAAAGAAATCGAAAGTAGGCCTTAAGACACCTGTGGAGAGAAGAAGGTGAACAAATGCTCAGTTGTAGGTAGAAATTTTCTTGGGTTTCACTTGGCTTGACAACCGGTTGCTACCGCCATTACTGTGTCTATACTATATGGCACACCAAAGCGAAAAATAATTAAACACTGATAATTTAATGATGACGCATATTTTCGCAAATGTTGCGCAAGAAAAAATGTAAATGTTGAAAGATTGTTTGAAACTGGCATACCGTGCTTTCGTTGGCAATTTTTTTAGGATGTTGAGACTTGTTTTTCCAGGGTCAACAACTATCATATCCGCCATTACTGTGTCCATACTATGGCACGCCAAAGCGGAAATAATTCAACACTGATAATTTTGCCATCAACCCTGAAAAACAAGTCTCAACATTTTTAAAAACTATTGTCTTATCCTAAACTGGGCGGCCAGTTCTTGTCAAATCAGCCTTCTGCGTGTAATACATTATTGTGTGCATTTTGTGTTAGCGAAACCGACGGGTTACATGAGCAACCGAAAAGCGCATATGTACACAAACTATGACGTCATTGGGTACGGACTCGAAATAGGACCACCGCGTTTGAAATACGAAAAATGCACCAACCTGATATAATGGGTACTCGTCAAATAATGCACTCTCCAACGACGTACTAACTTATGTTACTCTTTTCCCCCAGCTTTATGTGCCGGAAGCCTTGAGTGAATTTACGAGGTAGTTTTCGGTTTGGAATCAGCCCTATAATGCGTCGACGTTTTGATACCCGTGAAATTCTACACAGCAGATTACCCACTACGTATAATGTAGCATCAATTAAGCCCCAAGCCGGCGTTATTTGAATTCACAACGTTGAAGCAGATTAGAAACCACAGCGGCCCATTAAATATTGAATCCGAACACGCAAAATCAATTAGCGACGCAAAGAGTCAAGGTTGGCTTAATCAAAATGCTTTTAATCGGCTAAATAATTAAACTTGACTGTTGACACGACAAAGCACTCGGCTCGGTCGAAAATGAACTTATGACATTATCAGGGGTGTATATTCAAAACCCGTTTCCGAGTGATTCGAGAACGGCGTTCTTGGGATAACAGTTACGAAAATTAAGGGTAAATCTGAATCGTCGTTTAAAAATCATGGCGCATGTTGTGCTGTCTTTTTAAAGTGGAATTTATGTATTATTTTTGAAAAGTGCAATAGTCTATAACTATATCCCTATAACTATGGGGGATATACCGGTACATATTCCCCATACATAGAAAGGTGATTTAGCAATGGTCGCGCAGCAACGATAACAGATAGACAGTAAATACCAAATACATAATTTGCAGTTACCCGAGAAAAAAAACAACTAAAAGTGCTGATTGCAATAGCAACAAACAACACACGATTTTTAACAGTTTGCCAATAATGTACTACGTCTTTAAAACATGGCTAAATCAAATAGCAGCCCGATTTTCACCAAACTTCGTCGATATATAGTTCTTAAGAACTTAAACTTGCGTGTGTCTATACGGAATTTCGACAGAATTCACGATTTTTTGGAGCATAGACCTATGCATTGTTCCGACCTGTCAATCAAGCCGAACCCGCGACCAATCACAACAGAGCTAGCAGACGGCGCACACATAGGTCAAAGTGATGCAATCATCACAAACAATCACGCGATTTTCTGCCCATACATGCAGTTTGTAGTTGTATGCGCCAGTGACCGGGTGAATTTTGGTTTCAATGCTTGGTTGCTTCAAAGGTAGGAAAGCGCATTTTTATGAAAGATATGTCATCCCTGCATTACTAGCCCTTCGCTCAGTGTGTGCTACGGTAACTGTCGACCTTAAAACATAAATACCTTTGAGTTTTCTCCAATGAATCTGTGCTTTCCATGCCGAGTCCCGTTGCTTTGTACGTAGTCTCGCCATTTTATTTGCGATGGCTTGTGAGCACATAGCAACAATATCTAAGGGGCGGGGTTAACTGGGCAATCTCGGAACTATGCATTGTAAACCACAGCCATACCAACCCAAGTATCTCAAAAATTCACCAAAATTCTGCGGTCCACCGAGTTTGCCGTTTGCTTGCTTGGTTGCTTGAAGGACGTCGTCCGCGGGGTCGTCAGCTTCTTCTGCCCTAAGCTTCTCTGACGACGTCGTGGGACTGATTGACGACTCAAATATTGGATTTTTGGTTTTTAAAAGCTTTAACTTGGTTTAGTGAAAACTTCGTGTGAATATGACAAATTTTGTGTCATTCGCCACTGCCCACAGAGAGATACATTTATAAAAACAGACTCATTTAGCTTGGTTGCTTCTCATTCGATAAAACACAGAATATACTCTTGGCTATTCTTTATTATATATTTTCCAATTTAATAACAATCATAAACTACACGTACTTTTGTATTCAGTGTATTTCTACATGCATATATTCTTCAATACTACATGTATTACACAGAATAAATTATACGGGAACACTTCAGAGAATTATTTGTGAGAAATACAATTTGACGGAATTAGCTCTTCTTAAAGTTTAACGTTACAGCATTCATCCGGCTAATGAACAAAAGGTTAAAACTGTGCTAGTCACAATGATGTGTGTTTTTTATCAGCTTATTAGGCAATATATTTCTCAGGCTAACAATATATATATTTTTAACACAATTTAGAATACAAAACATCAAATTTCTTGTGCTAAAAATTATAACCAACATTTTTTCAAGTTAAAACATTAATGCGAGTAAACTAATATGTGAACTAAATCTACACCTTTTAAAAGTAAAATGACAAATACAAATGTCACATGTACATTTTATACTACTTTTGCAGCAGCCGAATTAATATTAGTGTAACAGGTTGGTTGATGGTAAAAGTGTTATAAACTCGAACAAAACAAAGACGATTGCAAATAACAGAGGTTAATTTTTAAATTTATGATCATATCAACGCAATATTTGGTATAGTGACTAATCACCATTGAAATGATTTCACCAAACATCATTCCGAGTTCTCAGGGAATTTCCACTCTGCGAAGCGACGTTACAATACCCTGAGGAAACTGGCCCCATTTCGCTGGGGAACAAGCGACAGAAATCTTGTCGCCTCTTCTGGACCAATCAGGAAACTTGGCAGTGCATTGCAGGCATTCAAAATTCAGGATGACCAAACATGGGATGAGAGAAAAATGTTGTGATTCTCTCCAGGATTTGAACCCGAGACCTCTGACACACTGGGCAGATGCTCTACCAGCTAAGCTAAGCTATGAGGTACCGCAGTGGTAAAACATTCTAATCTAAATTAAACTTTTTAAACCTCCCTCCCTACCATAGTTTTTTAAACACTGAGCACTCGGTGCGTTTCCCGTAAATGATTAAAAACTTTGAGCTTAATCTGAATCATTTACCAAAATACAATGATTATTAGCATTTATTGTAACCACGTTCTTAAGTTCAAATAAAATTTGATTTTCATTTAAAAAAATTGTAAACAAAACTGTGTTACCTTAAGAGCTGCATGCTTGATATAAGATGATTGCTTTTGTCCCAAGAAATTACGTTTTACTTACATTATCTTTAAAAAACCTTATCCTTAGTGGAAATTAAACTCCAGCATGTAGCGGATGCAGTTGTGGCTTAGTGGAATTTGAACTCCAGCATGTAGCGGATGCAGTTGTGGCTTAGTGGAATTTGAACTCCAGCATGTAGCGCATGCAGTTGTGGCTTAGTGGAATTTGAACTCCAGCATGTAGCGCATGCAGTTCTGACTCTCTTTGTACACCAGATATTCGCTCTGGGAGAAATAACTGCAGTTGTATTTGGACTGGTCTATGGGTTTTCCTTGAGGCACAATAACTTTCTTGCCGTTCATCATCAGATGGGTGTCTGCCTTGGGATCTGGGTAAGAAACCAACAAGAAAATGATAAAATGTTGGAATACCTTGGTGATCCTCCCCTTTCAGTCCTCTACACCGATGCGGAAATCTTGGCGTGTTTATACAAGTCCTCCTGCCTTAAGTGGTCAATGGCCATGCAATGTCAAGTCAAGTCAGGACACCCCCTGCATTCCTCTTCAAAGTAACACCACAATACCTGGTTCAGTTTCCCTTGGCAATGATATCCAGGCGGGTAATATGTGACCAGTCGCGACGATATAAGCGTAAAGTTGTAATTTTCAAAAATTGCAAAGAGAAAGCTTTCCAAAAAGCTGAAAAAGAGCTTTCCAATAGTTTATAATACATAAGGTAAAACTATTCCTCAACAGCTTGGAGAAGTATTCTTACCAGCCAAAAAGAAAGCTATCGTCAAAATTTGTCTGAAAATGAGGTTTTTAATTGTTGGATGACCCAAACATTTGGAATCAAATAGTATAAGAGTTACTCTTTCCAAATATTACAAAACCCTAAAATTGACCTCCCCTTAAATTTTTGACTTTGAACCTTCTTTATAGGAAATAGCGGAGTGCAACTTTACGCCTATTTTATCGTGACAGGTGACATGATGCCCCTTAAACTCCATCAAAAAAAGAAGAAAAAACACCACATTACCTGGTTCAGTGCGTCCCTTGGCGACGATACAGTTGTATCCAGACGGGGCCTGTATCAGACTACTATCGTCCTTAGTGATATGATGCTCATTACCTAAAGCAGCCTCATTCAGGAACATAATCCCAATACCGCTGCCCGTGGTGCCAACTGGAGAAAAGGAAACAAAGAGGTTCAGATTAACCCCAGTAAGCATGACGTTCATTATAACAATTGGCCCTTTGCGCGTTTCATACGAATAGCATCTAGTGTACTGACATACTTCCTTTCACATGCACACTTGGTATCCACTTGACCAGACTAAATGTTTTTGCTATGTGGTGCACGCGGCAGGTGTGAACTACAGAATTAATACCGTGTTCTACTGTTGTAGTACTCGTACTCAAGTACATTTTTCTGTACTCGTACTCGTGAAAACATATTTTTCTGTACTCGTGAAAACATATTTTATCGTACTCGTGAAAACATATTTTATCGTACTCGTGAAAACATATTTTATCGTACTCGTGAAAACATATTTTATCGTACTCGTGAAAACATATTTTATCGTACTCGTACTCACAATATTGTACTCGTACTCACAATATTGTACTCGTACTCACAATATTGTACTCGTACTCACAATATTGTACTCGTACTCACAATATTGTACTCGTACTCACAATATTGTACTCGTACTCACAATATTGTACTCGTACTCACAATATTGTACTCGTACTCACAATATTGTACTCGTACTCACAATATTGTACTCGTACTCACAATATTGTACTCGTACTCACAATATTGTACTCGTACTCACAATATTGTACTCGTACTCACAATATTGTACTCGTACTCACAATATTGTACTCGTACTCACAATATTGTACTCGTACTTACAATATTGTACTCGTACTCACAATATTGTACTCGTACTCACAATATTGTACTCGTACTCACAATATTGTACTCGTACTCACAATATTGTACTCGTACACGACGATGTGGCCGACGTATACAATGGATGGCCAACTGCAGCGCAGCTTCCGTGTTTTTGCATGCAGCAAAAACATCGGACACTTAACAGTTTTGAAGCGACACTTTTTGTCACCTACTGAAATCATATACAAAAATTTGACATTTTCTCTTGTTTATATCGCTTAGTATAGAAACTATCAAGAGTGGCAACCAGTTTTTTGGGGAGCCAGAGTTTGTCTCTTCTTCCAAAAACGGCAAAAACCACAACCATCGTTGGTTAAAAAGTATGCTACGATGACCCATTGCCTCATTGTAGCATACGGTGCATTGCCATGGCAGATATGCATTGGTACACTCATCACAAGTTTCTTGAAATTGTTCTTAGGACGCAACACGAGTTACGGAGTGGTAACCCATCACATCTCGAGTTACGAAGAATTGTAAGCGTTAGTTAAATCAACCCCTGTCTGACTTTCCATGTTTGGTCTGTGGTGTGGTGCGTGCAACACGCCATCTGGACTGGTGGCCTGTCAAATCTCTTTTCTTATGTCTCAGAAGACCTTCTGAGACAGAGGAAACAGAAAAAAAAAGATTGGACAGGCCACTAGTCTGGATGGTGCACTGATAGCGGCGAACAACCAATAATTCAAAATATTGACAGAAATTATTCGATAACTAAACGTTGGTCAATTTTTTTCGTTGGTTTTAATTTTTTTGAACGTGCCACACCCAAATTGCACAGACTGTATATCTTTAATATTTTTGGTTTTATTATCTTTGCAATGGCCTCTTTCCTTACATATATTGCATAATTGTATATTCTAAAGTTTGATACAAATATAAGGACACAAAGGTAAATTTAACCTCTCACCGTATCCTGCCGACTTGCTGTGTTCTGAGGCAAGGTAGATTCCGCGACCCACGCGACCACCAGAGTGAGGCATAATACGCAGTCCGGTCTTCAAAATGGCTGCAACTACGGCCACATTGGTCCCGTGCCAAAGCAGTCGTCGGTTGTCCAGATCCTTGTGCGCAGCAAACCGTTTTTCCTGGAAAGAAGACATACAAATTGACGTACAGACATCTGGGGCCAAGCATCGAGGTATAGGGGCAGTCCCTTTGTTATATATCGTGCTAGGTATACCCAAGATCTTATTGTGGGTACTGATGTAACTAAAAAGTTTCCCCCCATTCTATGAACTGGGGCTGGGGCTGATTGCAATATGCTGTCTAAGACCAGGGGCCAATTTCATAGAGGCGTTTAAGCACAAAAATTTGCTTAAGCATAAAAAAATCTTGCTCGCTAGAGAATATTACCAATGAAATCCTCATGTGATAGAAATAGTGTATGACCAGTGTTAAAGGACTGTTTCATTACCATGACAATCACATGAAAATTTGAGTGGTAACCTCATTTTATCAAGCAAGATTTTTCATGCTTGAGCAATTTTTCATGCTTAAGCAGCTTTATGAAATTGGCTCCAGTCTATAGGCTTAGCCGGCTAACGCGGCGTCTACTAAGACCGGTCTATAATTATAGCACGCTTGCAATATCGTTGTCTTAAAGTTAGACCAGGCTATAATTTTTGGACACCGCGCTACATCTCGTAATTTTGCATGAAAAAGACGAACAAAACGCACATTGTGCCCATTATAGAGCCCTTTTCAGTGCTACAATGTATTTGATAATTTTCACGGTCAGTTTCTCTGCAAAAACTGCACAACACACGTGTCATCAAGTGGCTTCATGAGGATGTTTGTTTGGCTTGAAATCACGCAAGGATAGCCGGCTGCGCGCGTCACTTTCCGTTAAGATGTGCATGTTTTTCGGCTGGCGCAGCCGTACTTCAGTTAGACTGGTTTATTGCAATGGGCTAAACCAGCGACTAAGCCGAGACTGGCTAAGTTGGATAGCCGGCTTTAAAAGACCGGTCTTAGACTAGTGGCTAAGTCAATTTTACTGCAATCCGCCCCCATGTCTCCTTTAAGAGGAACATCAATTCCTATTTTCTACTTTGCCTAGAGTGGCAGTTTTGCCTTCCTTGGGACGATTTCGCATTAAAAAAAAACTTCAGAAAACCTTAAAAATCCATGCACGGTTTTTGTGTTAGGGTATAAAAAAATTGTCTGCAGACAATTTGTTATTCAAAAGCACCTTCAGTTGGCAATTTCTCCCACAAAGGTACCATTTTACACGGGAAAAAATTTTTTATAAATGGTGTTGGTTTATGAAACATTAGTCCGGTTTTTCTTGTCAACTCGTGAAGTAAAATTTTAGGTAACTGCAAATGATGTATTGGAGCTTTAAAGGCAGTATACATGATTGGTTATCAAGGGCGGATGCATACACGATTGTGTGTGTACATCGGGGAAAAAAAGAAAACAGTTATCATATGATCAGGTTCTCTAATGTGCATACTCATGAGCAGAATAAAGCTAGGTTCCTAAATTTTCTTGTCGCCATTTTTCACATTTTTTTTGTTGCAAAAATGAACCTACATACCTCTCCATCACGGTCCACTTTCCACACGTTCAGAAGCTTATGCGATGCATGACCAGTACTGCCCACATACGTTGAAATCACCTGAACACATCCACAAACAAATAGATTGATATTTTTCATGATTTATTTCTTTGTCATAATTCTAAGAAAACTGCAATATATTCAGGTTGTGTGTGTGAAGAAGTTCGATTTACTGGTCAAATGTCATCCTGGCAACACACATGAGCACTAACGTGCAAGTTGCGGATGCTTTTTGTTAGTTAACTGGTTCTGTGCAAAATGCTGCATCAACTCAATAGACCGTCATTTCGTGGGGCACCTTTTGTTACTTAAACTGTTAAACAATGGAAGCACAATATGTGCAACCCTGCATGTCCTTAAGGAACAAAGGCTCACGAAGTGGCGGCTATTCGATACGATCTATACCTGATGGGTACCAGTGACCAGCACGACCTTTCCCTGTTGGCTGGTGCCAAATGGTCGACCAGACACGACTAACCATCATTGACTAAACTGCGTTCAGTTGGAATTAGTCGAACTATAGTTGTGAATCGAACTTGCCCCCAAGTTCCAGCCTACCTTGTATTCCTTAGACTTGGGTTCCAGGTGCTCTAGCTTACATTTCATCAGGCCATAGTTCACATCCAGAGGATTGGGTTGCAAGGCGGCTTGGGACTGAGACTATACAAGAAAGAGATACACCAATTGAAATGAGGAGCTTGGGAAGCGGGCTTAGAGAAGGGGCGAGGGGCCGGAACATGTTCTGGCAATGTAATCTGACGAATGAAAACTGCAGTGTATCTCCAGGGTGTTTACATGACGTCACAATAAACATACACCGCAGTAACAATGGAATAACCACAAGAGGGCGGGCTCACTAAATGTTGCTCGAATAGTCACAGGGGCATTTGACGAGTTAAACGGTCAGCTTTGCTGCTGTCTTCCACAGTTGATGTGTAAACACGTCATGGTCCACTAATCATTTGTACACCGTGTTTTGAATTGAATTTGACGGCTGTGGACGACCTGTCAGTGTAGCAAATCTCACTTCATGACGGCTGCCTCGGAGTGTTAATTGCAAAGTATAATCTTTTAGTGCGAAAATTCATACAATAAATGTAGAAATGGCTCTAGAGACTGTATTTCTGCTTGAACTGGTCTTAACTTTTGGCCAATCACATTTGCCTTTTTAACAAATTGGTATTTTTTCCCAAAAAATAATCCTAGCGTCAACTGATTAACAAAAAAAAAGGAAATTTGCAGAATGTAATTAACTTATACCTATTCAACATGGGCACTATATTGCATTCAACCCTGTCAGAAATTTCTGTATTATGGGAAGTTAGTGCTGACTGTTGAAAATGAAGTTAAAACATTTCTCGATCGTCCGAAACATTAAAGGTTCAAAAAGTATTTTAGCGGTGGATTCATAAACTAACGAATATTTAAAAAAAGGCCTAACTAGGGAATGTGTTGCATTGATGAATCATATGAATGCAAACATCACAGGTTAATCAACTTACCATGGTCTCATCCTGTTCTCTCTTGATGTCTTGAGCAATGACAATGTCACCCAAAACCTGCACGATTCAAAACAAGAACAAAATTACTGACACACACACAGGCACCCACATACCAAAGTCGAGAAGGAACTGGAAACTCTTAGCACTGCATTGAAGCCGCTCTCATGTCGACCTGCGATTCTCTTGCGCTGCGACGGAACACCCAGGGGCCAATTTCATGGCGTTGCTTAGCACAAAAATTTGCTTAGCACAGGATTTATTTGCTTTATAAAAAGGATTACAAGCCAAAATTATACACCAACTTGTGTTCTTCGAAAGAGTAGGAGAATACCTTTCAAAACACATCGCTTACGATTTTGGCTGGCAATCCATTTTTGCAAAATAAAGCAAACAAATCCTGTGCTAAGCAAATTTTTGTGCTAAGCAACGCCATGAAATTGGCCCCAGGTCACAAAACTGAACTAAGCTTGAAACTCGACACAAAATTATCACAACCATGCTCATGTGGGAGCACGTGTGGTCTAGTGGGTATGAAGCGGGACTCCCAATCAGAGGTTGGGGGTTCGAGCCCCACTTCGACCAACGTGTCTGTGTCCCTGGGCAAGGCACTTAATCCCAGTTGCCTCGTCAACCCAAGCGATATTTGGGAAGCTGTTAAGGGGAATGCCACAATCTAACTGCTGATAGGGTAGTCTTTCGGAAAGACTGCCTTTTTGCGCGCAATACACGATGTACATAGACTATTCACCATTGGCCGCCAGAGGGCGCACCTGAAATACAGTCGAAAAGACAGTCTTTCATATTCCGTATAAATCGCTCGCAAAATACCGAGCGAATTCCTGGCATACCTTTGTGTGACACGTTGAAATGCGTGACGTCATCTAATTTCCATAATTCACAACAGCTCTGGTCGGTCTGGTACCAAGAGTACACACTGGACAGGACAGTGCATAAAAATGTCGCTGCTTTTCCAGTCGCTGATCGATCGATCGATCAGCAGTCAGCAGGCAAAACACATTGTCCACGGACAAAGCTATCTTGCGCGTTGCACTCAGTGGCTCGCCTGTACCCGGCGTCCGGGCCTTGCCGCTTGCCGGCCTGCGTTGCTCGTACGGTCGGGTTAGACCCGTGAACGGGTCTACGGTCGGGTGTGATGATTGGGCGGCCAGTGAAGACGAAGCATTTCGTTCCAAGTTGGGAATCGAAAAGTTCAAAGGCTATCAAAGACTGGCATTTAGAGATTTTCTTTGGGCATTTTCTGCTTGGTCAAATTTTTTGTTTCATCGCTTTACGCATGGAGGAAGAAAACGACTGGGATTGTTTTCTTCTCCTCTATACTATGGCATGCTTTTCATATTATTGGCTTCGGTTAAAAAAAAGTGCTAAACGATTTCAGAGAAGTTATCCACTACTATTTTTCCCTAAAATGACTTGCAAGCATCAGTTAGTTCAGATATGATAGAAAAAAACCGAAATTTAGGAGTGAATTAATCTGAGTGAAGAACCACCCACTTACTTAAAAACTACTAATTTCACTCACTATCACATGCTTTGTACACAATGTTTGAAGTATTATAAATTGTTGGGCAGATTTTAAAAAATTTCAAAATGCCCTTATTAAATTTTTGTAAGTTTAATGTTGAAAGGAGTCTCTCAAAGCCACATGGTTTTACAAAAGTAATTGTACATTTTCTAAAATCAAATATGACCCATTTGATTTTCATTTAGGCCAACAAAAAATAAGGCAAATTGTTGTGACCCAAGGATCGACCTTTTACGGCCTTTTATTTGAAACAACACTTCTTTTCTGATTCTTCGTGCATGTTTTTGTTTTTACAGCAAGCAGAAAATTAATTTGAGCAACTTGCTTGCATAAGCCTTCCAAAATATACTGGAATAACGTTTAATGGAACAAATTTAAATTTTATGTTTATTAGTTTACTAAATGTTTAAAATTTCACCCTTTTCAGTGCTTTGAGGAGAATGCTTTGAGAAGGCCCATTAATTTTGTGGATATGAAGCTGTTTTTACGAATTCCAGGGAACAACAGCAAACTACTTTGTAGATAGGACAGAAGCCCTTGAAGGAAATTTGCACAGTTTGGTTAACTAAAAAAAAAAAGGAAATGTTCGTCAACATTGTCTGATTCATTAGTTCAATATTTGACTTCAAGTGCAGAAATTATTTGAATTTGTAGGTTGAATTCCATATCCGACCACTATAAACGTCTTTATTTTGTATTAAATAAAAAATAAACAATGCATGTTAGAACAAGTTTGATGATAAAAATGAGAAATAAAATTATGACGTGTCTGATTTTAGGCCCCCAGCCTGGATTTCCATTGTTATAAAACCATGTAAAATGTTAGTTTGGTTGTAAAAACCATGGTGTAAAAACTAAGAGAGAAATTTTCATGATTTTTAGATTTTTTTCCCACTGTTGTCCAACATTGTCCAATGTTTTGGCCATGGCATTGGGTCTTAATCTACACGGACAGGCACCCCCGGCCGGGGACAGGAAGTCACCGGGCTGGGCTGGGCGCGCACTCGTACCGAGAAATGCCGCTTCTAGCTCGGCAGGCCATGCACCACAGTCACTGCACGAAAACGGCCCGATATCATTTTCGCGCGGCACGGTGAATCACTGCACACGTACAAATGTACACGGCAAGTTACCATCCCACATTACCTATTTATGGAGGCATCGCTTTCTCTTCTACGCAGGCGCCCATAATTTTTGACCTTGCTGTTTAATTATTCATGTGCTTCCATAAAGGTTATCAAACTTTTTTCTTACGGAGGTAATCAAGACCGAGTTTTCGAGTTCACGTTGTGAGTGTAGGTACGCCCTCTGGCGGCTAAAATGAACAATGTGGGGATCGCGAACTCTAACAGTAAATTCGGTCTTGCATCAAGACTACTGATAGGGTTGTGCGCCTGACCAGCAGCCACCTAGTTGAAGCGGAATGGTTCTGGTGATTCTCTGATGGCAGCGGTAATAATGGTAACAGCGCCTTGAGCACCCTGCAGGGTGGATATGTGCGCTATACAAATCTAATCATTATTATCATTATTATTATTATTATTATTATTATCATCATGTCACGCACGATGGCGTGATTTTTCCGCAAACTGATTGGCTGAAGAAATCTGGATGCACGTGCTATGCATACATCGTGTTTTCTTTTATAGAACTTGGATGTGACTATCGGCATCACGTCGCAAAAGTTGAACATGTTAAACTCTTGCGATTGTTGATTTTTTTTTTAGAGCTGCCTGATGCAGGTTGTCGTAATGCCGTCGAAACTACACTCGGTACCATTCTGCATCAAGCAATTTTTTTCTGCTAAACATCTTTGAGTATCTGATAGCATGCATCGTCCCCGCCATTGCGGGTTCTGATTGGCTAAGCTGTGACCAATCAGAGCCTGTACATTACTAGCTAGCCTTACCAGGAGCATGTCTTTCTTGTTCTGTAGTGTCTCTGGCTGATTTATTGTAGGAGGCAGCTTGCGGCCAAATGAATGTGGGATGAGCGTGTAGAACTTGGAGGACAGTTCATTCAGCTTGGTGTTGTTGGCTTTCTTCTTGATGGCGTCTTCGATTTCCTCTAAGGCGTTAAAACCCTTGGCTAGCTGGGCCTTGCTCAACTTGCCCAGGGGCATTTTCTTCACATCTGTATTGGTTTTATAATTACAACTTATAATTCAAACACTGTTTGGTCGTTTCATTTCATGGTGATTAGGCATATATAATGAGACAAATATTGCCTTTGTTGCTTTGTCTAGTAATTGTTTGTGCTCCCATGCAACACAGAGAAAAATTGGGTTCGTAGGGAAATCACGAGGGATTATACCACTGTGCCTCATAGCTCAGCCCGGAGTGTCAAAGGTCTTGGGGGGGGTGGGGGGAACCCGAGGGAGTATATACCACAGTGTGCCTTACAGCTCAGCTGTTGAAGCATCTGCCCAGAGAGTCTGTGGTCTCAGGTACAAATCCCAATGAGGCCCATATTATTTTTCTCTTATCCATTGTTTGGTTGTTTCATTTCGATTAGGGACCGTACCAGATATTGTGTTCGTACCTCAGACATAGTTGCGACAGGTTTTTAGTAATATACCCTCAAAAGTTTGCATGCGATTTTTAAACCAATTTGTGAAACAGCAACAGCATTACAAATATGAAAGGCTATGTTGATAAACTGTGCTGAAGAAATTTTACATCCAGAAATTTACTCTTTAACACTGTGAAAATCTTTTTTTTTTTGACTGCAAAACGTTGCATCACTGAAATCAACCCTAAAAATGTACCCAACCGAAAATAGCCAATGCAATTCTTCTGAAACCATTACCACGAATGAGCCAGACTGTTGAAAATAATCACCTTCAAACAATTTAAACATTCCCTGCCCGACACAAACAGGAAATTTACCGGAATCACATCATTGTAAAATACGGAGCCCAGTGTTGTGTGTACATTGCACATCATAGATCTGTAAACACCAGTGGCAACCATTATAGTTTCAGCAGAATGGTTAACCGGTTAACCAACACTTGAAGAAATTGCAAACTGGTTACTAAATTAACCGTGAATTCCCAACCTTAACTCATTTGATCATATGCCAAAATGTACAAATTGTACAAATTAATGTTTAATTGTTCGTGAGGGTGACTTACCCAGCTCAAAGTTTGCCATCTGTTCCTTGAACATGTTGTTATCAAAGATGAGATCAATGAGTTTTTGGGTTGGTTTATCCAGCTTGCTTGGCGCCACCCCGCCCGCGGACGATGACTTTCCCGGATGATCAGTTGAATCCAATGCACTCAACTGTAAAAACAAATACGGTGAACTAGTGCTGTAAACAAAGATGGCGAGGTGGGGTTCGGTTCTGTTCGTTCAAATTAACTTTTTCCTCAGTTTTTGTTTGGCAACCATAACCAGACATTGCCAAAATGGTAAAATGCTCAACACATGCATTCAGTCATCGCCCTCACATGGTCATTATTTGCATAAATCTCAGAAGCCCCTCCCCTCTCCCACCATAGCCTTGACATATCCTTTGTGCAGGTGGCTTCAAAGAATACAAAATGTGGCTATAGGCTCCGCCCCACACATTTGCATATATGAAAATTTGACTCTCGGGTCAAACCATAGATGTCATGTTGTATCTTGCACAATAGATAATAAAAATAATCATGGCACGAAAGGGCCTGCTTCCTCAGTGAAGAAAGGAAGAAAACTGTGAGAACACTAGTGATCATTCCGAACCGGTTTGGTCTCGTTCAGTAATTCAGAAGTGCCATGTTCCGCAAAGTCTTGTTCGGTCCATCTGTTTGGTTACAGCACTTTTTGTATTTCTATTTTTAAACCGTATATATTGGCTATGTTTGGCTTATATGCCAAGAAAAACAAAAGTTAAACAACTGGCGAGTTCATTCTCACCTTTTTGAGGTCCTCCTCAACATCTTCACTCTGATCCACCTCAATCAGCGTGTACTTGCCCGGTTTGGGTTCAAAGTTGTCACGCTCACCCCAATTATTGCGCGTCTTGTCCTTAAACTTCTTCTCAAAGGCACCGATTGCCTTGCTCTCTTCAGAGAAACCTTGCAGCTGAGTGGCTCCTGGCTCACCCTGGTGATTTGAAACAGACAACCAAGGAGGGTTAGGTTAATCCTCTCTGGAGTTGATTAAAATTGATTTCACAATACAGGCGTTTCACAATACAGGCGCCACCAAGAGTTTGACGCGGAAAGGCTACATTCGGAAAAAAAGTTGACTTGTACATTGCTGTGATAAAGCTCATTAAAGGCACAGTCTCGTCAGCAATGCGCGCGCGCCAAATTCGTGCCACGAAATATGCAACTCCATGCCTTTGTATTATGTTCCCGAAGTAGCTCAGCGCAGGGGGCGGGGGGCTGGAGGGGGAGGGTTAGTGGTGGCGGTAGCGGTAGCATGCAGCAGCAGTCGCGGTGCACACGCCCCCAGTAGCTACGCCACTGCGCTGAGCATGCAGTGCCATAAACAGGTAAACACAATCGCCACTTGAGGGCGCTGTTCAAAAATAATCCATGCAACTGTTATGGCCGTTATTTTTATCGACACGGATTTAGGTCGACGATCGGATAGATATGCATGGTAAGCAGTGTTGTAGTCAAGTCCACAACCTCTGAGGCCAAGACCACGAGTCCGAGGCCGAGGCCGAGGCCCAGGCCGAGGCCGGCTAATGGTATTACATGTAAACAATAAAATAAATTAATCACTCAAAACAAGGTTAAGATTTTGTTGGATTGTAACTTGTTTATTTTGAAGTCAACGGCTGAACGGCTTTGAACTCCTCGTAGCCATTGAAGCCGAATCTGATTATTCGAGAATTCACGGACATGCGATGAGATTTTGCGTGGAAACGAGGTCTGATTGTCGGTCGCACATGGAAATGGGAGTCGGGAAAGAGTGTGCACGCGCCGCATTATAGGTGCGTACGAGATGCTTCCCTCGTGGAACACCAACTTACACTGGAGCGTTTTTTTTTAGCCATCACGTGATACTCGTGCCTCCCTAAGGGGCTTACACCACTACCCGAGCTCGTGGGCGGGTCTGTGGTGGAAGGCGCGGTGTAATGACGTCACCTAGTAACCGCGAGTAGTAAAACATGGCGGACAGGTTGGAATCGCGACGCGAGTATGAAGAAAAACACATTTATGACACAAAATTTATGACACAGGGAATAGGGCTGTAAATATATTTTGCTCAATCAGTAGATGTCTGTGAACACTGACAAAGTTTACTGCGATACTTTTAGCCAACTAATTCTGTGTAGCGCTGGCTTCATTTTTCATTTTTGAGTCAAACGACAACAGCGTTTGTAAAGCCCCGCTTGGCAACAACCTTTGACCTGGGTTCCCAGAATTCAAAGCGAAACCCTGTGTTGTTCATTTTGCATCTTCTGGGGGCTTCCCCGATGTAAAGCCCCCGTTACACGGTGTAAAGCATCTCGAATGCACTCATTGATTGGTTCCCTGTGCCTTTTAAGGCTGCGTCCGAAATCAAGTGCTACGTCTTGAAATTACGCACGAGTCTATGCAAAGCACTAGGTAGCCGGCTCGATCATTTTCCATAGTCTCGTGTGTAATTTCAAGACGTAGCCTTTGATTTCGGCGTGGCCTACACTCATTCATGGCCAAGTGGTAGACCAGGAACCAGTCCATAGTGGGAGTTACACTGGTTCTCGTCTCTAACAAGAAGATGCTGCCTGTGATTTGTGGACTGAGTAATGTGCAACACTGCAATGTAATGTCCCAGTGCAGAGTGGTGGACCAGTCTATATCGGTTTTGGTTCGACGCGACTCCTGCAGTACGCAGCACAGTTAATTCTGTACGTGCTATATTTAACCATGCAAGTCCAGTTCATTCGAACGGAACGTGCGTATGTAATCTATCTACTGGCTTAAAATTTCATTTTGTTTCACCATGGAGGAATAAAAACACCGGGATGGAACCCAATGTTGCACCTTCTCGAAAGTTTGATACGGTGAAAAAAAAAAAATTGGGAAAATTGGGCGGCCTCGACCAGATTCACCAGGCCGGAAGGCTCCAAGGCCGAGGCCAAGGCCTTGCACTCCGAGGCCAAGGCAGAGGCCGAGGCCATGAAAATCGGCATCGAGGCCGGCCTCGAGATCTCCAACACTGGTGGTAAGTGAAGGATAACATTTTTGTCCGGGCGCTACGGTACCTGTGATGACTTTGTCCGGACGGCGCCCCAGGACAAAACCAGCAGTGGAGAACACTGTATTCTTGAGAAAAGAGCATAGATTAAACTTTTTTCTTTGCAAACATTAACCGTGTTTAAATAATCTAAGTCCATTGTAATAATTTCAACGACAACCGGGGTCAGACGACAAACTTATTATAATTATATTGTAATCGTATTATAATAAAGTGTGGTCACACGAACAACACAATCTCGTCATCAAAATTTTAATCTATCCCATAGTCCCTTACGGTGGCTACCCTGGGTTGCGTGTGTGTCCTTGCTGAATGGAAGTAAGCCAGGCGCGCGTGGTAAAGCAGAAAGTACGTGTGCGCCTGTGGGGAAGGTTACCGTATGGGATGGATTGTAATACGATTACGAGATGGGGTTTTTTGCCAATTTATTGTAATACGATTATAATCGGATTACAATCGAACGATGAGAATTCATACATGTAGTTCCGAAATTTCCTAGTTAACCCCGCCCCTTGATACTGTTGCTATGTGCTCACAAGCCATCGCAAAAAATGGTGACACACAACGAACAAAGCAACGGGACTCGGCATGGAAAGCACAGATTCATTAGAGAAAACTCAAAGGTATTTAGGTCAACAGTTACCGTACAGCACACACTGAGCAAAGGGCTAGTAATGCAGGAATGTCATATATTCATAAAAATGCGCTTTCCTACCTTTGAACAGCGAATCGCCCGACATTGAAACAAAAATTCACCCGGATCACCGCATACAACACTGTACAAACTGTATGGGGCAGAAAATCCCGTGACGTTGTTTTGAGGCAATGCACTTTGACCTATGTGGGCGCTGTCTGCTAGCTCTGTTGTGATTGGCCCGCAGGTTCAGCTTGATTTACAGGTCGGAAATATGCATTCTCGTCGTTGACCGATTATGATACGATTACAATAAATTAGGATGTCGTTATTCGTGTGACCCTGGCCCGAGTACATTTATGGAAATTTGGGAAACTTACCACACGGCCCCATCTTGTGAACACAGTGTAGCCACTTCCTGTATTTATCAGCTGAAGAACGTAATACTTGTTGTTGTTCTGTGAGATGTTGGTCTGATTCAACATGCAGTCAAAGTCTTGATAAACCTGATGAAATAAAAATGATTATAACACGCCCTTTTCTGATTCTCAATCCTAACTGGCTGAAGCGCAGTCACGCAAGGTTCACTAATCTAGGTTATATACCTCATGCGTAGATTCCTGTCATCTGATTGGTTAAAAGTGGGGGCATTGAATCGGCTAGACCCGGCGCGTATATGCCCACCGGGCAATAGTCTTTGCCATGCCCCGGGCATAGTCATTTAGCGGGTTCCGGACGCGCGCATTACATGTGTTAGCATAGCTGTGCACCAACTATGCAGCTGGGCGCTTCACGTAAACATTCATCAGGACGGTAATGGCGGAATCTCGACGTCATTTTGTCGTCTGTCGTAGATGATGAAGTGGCCTACAGTGAAAACTGTGTCAGGTGAAATGTGCTACTAAAGTGCCAGGTGATTATGCTACAATGTTTGCTGTAAATATACAACTTTTCCGCCGTAGACCAGCTTCCGAAATCGAAACGCGAAGGACCACTGTCATGACTGTATGATGTCTCGTTACTTTTAACCAACCAGATGACAAAAATCTACACACTCGGTATATAAAACAAATATTGACTGCTGTTTATTCGGGTCATGGTTAAGATTATAGCCCTTCGGTGATCTCGAAGCCATGACTATGCCCCTCGGCTTCCGCCTCGGGGCATAGTCATGGCTTCGAGATCACCTTGGGCCTATAATCTTAACCATGCCCCTCATTGCAGTCAATATTTGTATACTAGTGCATGAAATTTTGCCAGCGTGAACTAGACGTGCGTATCGCGTTAAGACTTCATGCGCGCGTGATTTCCTGCTAGTGTTCCTGACCGGTCAGTAGTCTCAAAAACTAGTGACCGATTACTGCGCCCTCTGGAGGTTGCTTGTTAATGTATTAAATTAAATTCCATCTGTACATGTGTGTTATAAAACACATATGGACTGGCATAATTCTCTACTGCATGTTTATGTGCCCCTCGTGACTGTGAGTGACCGAAGGCCAAGGGAAATAGGACCCTCATGTGGTCACTCACAGTCCCTCGGGGCTATAGACGTGCACTAGTGACCTCATTGCCAGTCCATATGTGTGTAATAGTGTCTCAAATTTATTAAAGATAAGTGGGGATATTCAGGATTGTATCCGCAACATTAAGGCAGGGCTGGGCAGGGTAGAGTTGCTTCACGAGCCTGCTCTTATATGGCTGGTACTCATTGGTGGTTTTTTATATATGGAATGGAGTGACTAGGAGCATTGCTTGCTACTCCCCCTGGATGGAATGCCAGTCCACTGCAGGTTTATCCCCAGCAGTTAGTTAGATTTCCCCAACAGGTTGTTAGTTTCTATGGCATGGAGTGGCTAAGAGCATTGCTACTCCACCTGGATGGTATGCTATCAATGTGGGCTCACGTGATCGTGTTTAACTGACAGCAACTAGTTGCAAGTACGCGTACATCAACGAAACTGACTGCAACTGGGTACAAATAGTTGTCAGAAAGTAGAAGATGAGCAACTCGTGGCAGCTGGAATTTTTCCAGGTGCCAGTAGTTGCAAGAGCACTGGTCAGTTTCTCCCAGTTGCCAATAGTTGCTTCCAGTTGCAATGTCAATGTACGCTAGGCTTAAAGGCACAGGCTCGTCAGCAATGCGCGCGCGCCAAATTCTTGCCACGAAATATGCAGCTCCATAGCAAAGGCATGGAGCTGCGTATATTTCGTGGCACGAATTTGGCGCGCGTGCATTGCTGACGAGCCTGTGCCTTTAACAGCTCCCCAAATATCGCTTGGGTTGACGAGGCAATTGAGATTAAGTGTCTTGCCCACAAACACAAACTTTTAAAAGGATGTGACAATAGATCTACTAAGTGCCTACTCTTGCATGACACAATGTGACTGTTCCTGTCATGGCCGCCCGTGCAAAGAGTCTATTGTTACTCGAACTTTCTACTAATAAACTTTATTGTCGTTCTCAATGCATTATGGGATTGGATGACAAACATTGCCAGCAAATGTGCAGCGCACCCAATCCAATCAGCACCGTGCTTATACAGCGTGAGTTGCATTGCGCATACCGAGCTGCGAGCACGGTACTCAGACTCTCCCGCTACGAGGGGAATACCCAATGATTTCTCACATTTGCAACATTTCTGTTTCGGGACGTGTTGGTCTATGTTTGATATGTTTCAAAGAAAAAATGCTGAAAGTTTAATTCTTGAACTCTTTACGGCTTGCGTGAAAATGAGTAAAAAAAATTGCCAAGTTGGCCTCCGCTTAGTCATAGGTTGACGCGCACTTCACTGGCAATATTAATGTTTGTCATCCAATCCCATGATGCAGTGAGAATTTCGATGAGGTTTATTTCACTCACACTGCCACCGCCTGAGAAGTAAGAATCAACAACAAACGTCTTCTTTTTGCCTTTCTCTACAGTCTTGAGTGCCTCTACGGCCTTCTTAACGTCTGCCTTGCTGTCCGTCGCTTCGGGTTCCTCTTTCTTAGCTTTCTTTCCCCCAGCTTTCTTTCCCCCAGTTTTCTTTCCTCCAGCTTTGGCTGCGGCAGCTTTACGTTTGGGAGGCATGATGATTACAAATTGAAGTTTTAAACTTTAGGGTATCTAAAAAAAGAGGATATAACATACATACACTGCAAGTAGTCTGAGTAACTTCGACCAGCTAAATACATGTAGGCCTATCACTTTTTTAAGCTGTGGCCGTGTTAAAAAAGCAATATGGAATATATGTTAGGTCCATTCCCGTGCGCATCTCGATTATGATTAGACCCGTGAACACACGCAACAGGGCTTCGGAACCTCCGCCCTGTTGCCGTTTCCCACCAAAAATCTGTGGCAAACTCACGAAAATTAAATTTGTCCCTTGGGTTTGACCATGGCATAGAGCTATAAAAAGGATTTATAGCTCCATGGTTTGACTAACCTACCTCCATGGACTAACCAAGCAAAAAATAATTGTGAGTGGCGCTAATGAGGGCGCTTTGCAAGTTTACATCACAGCACATCACATTTTTTGTAGCAGTGACACATTCACATGATTCCCTTTCAGGGACGATTCTGCACGAAAACGGATGTATTTTAACAAGCAAAACACAGTCCATGCATGGTCCATGTTATAACTCGCTTTGATTTTGTTCCTCTCTATGTCTTTAGCTGCCTAGATAATGCGCGTATTGGGTCATTGGGGCCACAAACCAGCAAACGTGTACAAGTACACACACAAGACACCACTGCACTGCATGCACTGCACGTACTTTGCGCGAGTTGTTGAAAAGTCACACTGCACACTAGTGTACAGGAAAAAGGGCAAACACTAAACAGAACAATCCAGCCCGTTCCAACCGTCGATTACAGAGCAAAGTCCACTGCTGTTTGGCGGCTTTTTATATCATTTTTAATTTATAGTCACAAAATATAATATTTTCAATGGCCAACGATCATGATGAGACAGGTTCCCCAGTCATACCTCTTTCGTTTTGACCGACCAATCACAAGCAAGGTACGTCACTTCCGTAGAAGGCTTGTCCGGTCTTGCGCAGGTTTTTCGGTGACAGTTTGGTGTACTAACAAAACAGAACACGAAACAGCCGTCGTGTGCGTGCCTAGATTTTGCACAAGAGTGTCAAAAATATTGGACTTTATTCGGAAATCGTTGGCGTGGGGGCGTATTTATTTACATTTTTCCCGGGCATTTTTCATCCATATAATTCATAGTACATGTGCTCCAAATTATAGTGTGCCGGCGTCCGCAACCAGCCAGTTGGGGCAGAGACAGTTTTTAGTCAAAGTGTTTGTCCATTTTAGTCAAAATATCCTTTTACACCTGTTAACACGGGAAAAATTATGTGGTATTCGTTACCAACATAAAAAAAAATTATTTAAGTTTTTCTTGTAAATTGTTGGGTTACTGCAATGATTTTATTGTGGCGCTCAGACTTGTTTGTGCAAAAAAAAATTCCAAACGTTTCATCAGTGAAAATGATAAAGTTGGCCTTTTTACAGTGTGTATTTAAGTAACAATGAAAGAACTAAAATATTTTTGAAAACTTTTTAGAAAGTACTCAAATCTTTAATATAATAGGCCTAACTAAACATTGTCATCAGACTAATTAAAAAAAAAAATACAACCCACTGCTTTGTAATTGTATGTGCAAATGTTTTGAGCAATGCAGTCATTCTGTTTAAAAAGTTTGCATGATTATAAAGTTTGCATTCAGTAGGTTGACTTGTTAATAGTTAATTCAAAATGATGACTGACAATATGCAACAATAAGTGTGTATTTTATATTGAGTTAGTAATAGTATGTGTTTTAGTTTAATAGTATTGGTATTTACAGTAACATTTTAACAAATCCTTTATTTTATTTTAACTTAAATTTTAATTTTAAAAATAAGGATTTCATCTTCCATTCTTTTCTCAATCATACTCCGTGCACGTTAAATTTATATTTAATACAAATGTATCCGATATTTTGCTTCACTTTTATATGTAATATTTTAACAAATCGTTGCTTTTTTTCTTTCGTTTTTGTTTTGTTTTGATTTGTTTTGTTTTGTTTTTCATTTAAATTTATTAAAAGAAATTTGTTGTTCAGTCTTCTCGTTCTAAATTATACTCCCGGAGGAATATGTACATTGAAAAATATATCGAATCGTTATATTTCGAAAAAAATGAACAGGAGGAATAGCTATTTTTTTCTTCAAAATATACCGTGATTTATAAATGGTATTGGCACATTTCAAATTAGCACTGGCAGCGTCGTTTCAGATTTTGAGCTATTGTGTTACGTCACACGTCTTTTCATTTACATATTTCTCACAAAGGAAAGCACTGAAACGCTCGTTTTCTATGATAATAGACAGCCGAAGTGTGACGTTTGCCATGGTAAATGGCTCTAAACATCATGGCCGTCGGGAAAAGTACCCCTGCAAAAGCACAGGTACACGGCTTAGTGATTTGTAGTGTAGAGCCTAGGCAACTAACAAAAGATGACGTATTCACTTCGGCAGTCTATTTGAAATTTCTCAAACCACACCCACTTGAGTGTTAGATTGGTTCCCGATCCCTATAGATTGGTTCGCTTATTGATCACGTTCAAATGACGTCACTTCCTACAACACGTGTACAAATTGCCACGTGCATCATGATTTTGAGCGTATTTTTTGGTGACGCGCATCGATTGCGCCGTATTTCGAACAACACACGCGCGTGTTTGGAACATGTTCCAGCGTGTGCGTGCGCGTACTTTATGGCGTTTAATACGCAGTAGCCTTTTTTCCTGTGAACGTGATCAATTGCGAAAATATAGGTGTGTGGAATATGTGGACGGGAACCAGTCTACTTGAGTGTATGAACGGTTTTAAGGACTATAGAGGGCGCACTTTCAATAGACCGTTAACACGACGATGTGGCAATGTTAAGCAGGTGGATTCGGTCACTGATTGAAACGTAGCCAATCGGACGCAGAATATTTGTTTACATATTAAATCTGGATCAAGTCTGGGCGGGGTTAGCCTAGCTAGTAGGCATGAGGTTATCATCACGGATCGTGCGGTTTATTATAATCACCCGTGTGTTAAAGCATAGAGAAGATCAGTAGTGTAATGAGATATGTCCAGCTGCTTTCAAAATGTACACGTACAATTCATGCCTCATTTCAAAACAGTAATATGTTGACAATCGTGTGCACATTTAGCTTCGAACGAGAGTGGAGTGTGAAATAGGTTTTTTGACTGTGTTTGTTCTTGGTCGCGAAGGACAAAATCAATCCAATTCAAAAGAAATTTGGTTTGTTATTATCGCAACATTCCACCGAAATGGCCGGATCAGACGACTCCATCTCATCGGCCGCATCGTCCGGCTCGGACGGCGAGCATTCCCGCCCGGCGTCCGCTGCTGCCTCGTCGTCGCGGAACAGCACAAAATCGTCAAAGTGCCGCATCAAGAGGAGACAAAATGTGGCCATTACTGCCTCCTCCGCTGACTCGGTCGCCACCGGTACCGGTACCGTCCGGCATCGTCACCGACACAAACTCAGCCACCGGTTTGAGTTTGTACGGACTCTAGGATGCGGAACGTACGGGAAGGTGAAATTGGCGGTGCAGCTCGACTCCAAGGAGGAGGTATAAATATTTTTGTTCATTGTTTAATTTTAATATGCAAAGAATATTCTATCATTTCGTGATCCTTCCATATTTTTTTCTTGCTTTTTTGTTGTTCGTCTGTTTGTTTGTTTTATAATTGAATTGAATTATTTTTATTTTTATTTTTTGGGGTTTTGTCTATTGTCTTCTGTCTAAGATTCCTTTAACTGAATTTCTATAGGATATAGTTACCACACTGAATTACACATTTTATGTTTTTGTTTTGATTTTATGTTTTGATTTTTAAATTTTAATGTGCTAAGAATAGAATATTCTATCGTTAAATTATCTTTCTATTTTATCTCACTGTTTATTTGCTTGCTTGTTTGTATTTAGATTATTATTATTTTTTTCATTGTCGTCTTTTGTTGTCTTCCGTCAAAAAATGCCTTAACTGAATTTCTTTAGGCTACAGTTACCACACTGAATTACACCTGTTATTTTAAAAGTCGTACTTTAAATTTTCCCTTGAAAAAGGGTGCTACATATTGCAGGTGCTGAATGGAATATTTTTTTTGATGACACATTTTTGTAATAACAAAATGTAGAAACTAAAAGCACAATTGTCAAATCCATAAAAGGTATTTGCTTTAATATTTACAATACAATGTGGACAGATGGGAAATCTGTATGCAGTGAAAAGCAACCCGGCTCCACCGGGATTCAAACTGCAGACCTTCTGCTCAATGTGCAGACTCCGTACCAATTGAGCTATGAAGCCAACTGGTGGTCTTGAGATTCGTGGTCTTGAATCACGATAGTGCAGTTGTTCTCACTGATTGGGTTTGGCTATTAAGCCCTATAGAGGGATAAACCCTTCAACGAGATAACCACCCCTCCCAAAGAACACTTAAAGACAGTATATAATTGGTAAACTGTTACAAATAGTTTTATCCCCCTGTGTGATTGAAGATATGCATGATTAAAACCAACCTGAGCAAAAACCAGCTCCGTACTATAGTATAGTCTAACTTTTGAGAAAACAGTCGAAAAGGGTATATGCAGTCATTTCGCCCCAAAATGGCACTCGGGCGAAGTGGTTTGGGGGCGAAATGGCACTTGGGCGATTTGGGGCGAATTAAATTTTGTCCCATGAGACGAAAAATAATTGTTTTACTCATTTCTCATAGACTATAGCACTTCAGACAAAACCATTTCAGGGGAAGTTTTCTACGGTCATCATGTTTATATTGTGTGTAAATCTGTGAACATTTCTGATTTTCGAGATACCAATCATGTATACTGCCTTTAGTTTAAGACTTGTTGCACTAAACAATTTTATTTTTGCACTTTCAATCAAAACGTCTGCTTTTTCACTTCAACGTTTGCAGGATTTTAATGAGATTTGCACAGAGCAAACAGAAAACGTTCTATTGAAAAATGTCTGTGTACTGTAAACTGGACAGCCACACACCATTTTAAAGCTTATGCAAACAAGTGCTAGACACTCGGCTCCACTTTAAAATTTAAGGTGCCCAGATTTTCATTGTCCAAAAACTACAGTAGCCCTGGCTGTAGAATTTAAAAAGCATTTACTGTATTTCAATGTAGAAATCGTGAGTGTTTCCTCAATTTTCAAGTCCCATCTTCCCACACTATGGGATGTAGCCTACACAGGATGTTTAATATGCGCCCATTATCTAAGAGTAAGACACCTGCTAATCCAATTTTCTTCCACATAGCTGAAATTCCTGGTTTAATTGTTCTTATCTGGGCCAAACAAACATCCAGGTGAGGCCATGGGGTTAGATAATTGATTGATAATAATTTGCATAACAACAGGTGGGATTAAGTGCCAATAACAGTACTGTGTCTGGCCTTGGGATGGTAGCTACTGTACATGTACTATTGCATGTCTGAAAATAACAACAGTTTATCACTTATTGAAGGTCACTCACTTGAGGTCAGCTCTGGGGTACTAAAAAATAAAAAATCAATTTCTCCACATAACAGGTTTTTATGTGCACAGATTTGTCTTCTTGCTGCTTTTTAAGACCTATGTTATCTTGAAATTGGAATAAAAATGCAATTTTTATTTTAGCCTTTGAATGAAATACTAAATGTAATCAAAAGAAAGGTCTGCAGTTTGAATCCTAGTGGATCCAAGTTGTTTTTCACTGCATCCAGATTACCAAAATATCCCTTTTGAAGATTTTTGGTTCTGAAAAGAACCAATGCGTGTGAACTCTGTCATCATAAGAATGAACAGAGTATAGACCATATGCACGGCGGCCATGATAGAGGGCAGTCACATTGTCACAGTGCGTCATGCACGAGTAGGCACTTTGTGGGTCTATTGTCACATCATTTGAATATGAAAACCTGCCCTCTGTCATGGCCGCCACGCATAAGGTCTATACACAGTTTGAAATCTGATTCACACTCACCAGTTCTTTTCAGAACCACATAGATCTTCAAAAAAGATATTTCACATGGTGCAACCACAAAACGTTTACACAAGAAAAAGGCCATATAGTTTTCTAAAAATAAGGCCCTATTCATATTCCTACTTTGCAACTTGTAATTTTCTTCATTTGAAGAACTTCGTCACAAAACGCTGTATATAAATTTTTGGAATTTAGAAAAAAAAAGACATTTTATATTACAACTACCGCAAGCACTACACTGAACAGCAAATTCCAATAGATAAAACAGTTTTTTTGGCGTGGAGGTGGGACAGTTTTCAAATAATCTACTTGACAATTGTGGGCCTACATGTATAGGACTACTAATTAAGAATGTACCGACACCATTATCTCAGTTTTTGTGTGTGGATATGGCGTTTATTGCATTTTGCGACGAGACTCTTCATTTGTAAAATAATGTAAATCTAGTTTGAAGTTTGCCACTGTATACATTATCACCTAAAACTCAATAATAGATCAGTGCTAACTTCGTGTTGCCCTTTTTATGTTCATGCAGGTGGCAATCAAATGCATTCCTAAAAGCAAGATAGACAATGCCGGTGACCTGAAACGACTACGGCAAGAGGTTGAGGTGATGTCATCCTTGCATCACCCTCATATTGTCGGGGTGACAGAAGGTAGGATACACAGACCCAGTAAAATGTCATTGACAGTATTAAACATAGTGGTGTCCGTTAAAACAAAAATCTCATGGTCGGTGAGAGATCGCCTTATAAAAACATGAATAATATAGCAGGGCATGGTACCGTATCCACGACAACCAAAAATTGAATTTTCGAATAAATGTTCAGTGTGAAATTAACACAACCTATACTGAATGCTATGCTACGTGGACACCACTATATTTTGTGCCTCAACTTCATGGAATGACCCAAGTGTAATCTAAGGGAAAAACATGAAGACTAATATTAAAGAATTTTCTAGATAATGGATTTTGTTCTAACCTATCAATCATATAAAATACCTCCCCAAAATACTATCCATGGAATTAGAAAACAGGAAATTTGCAATCTCCAGTTTGGATGTGGAAGCAAAACAATTGGTGTAATCACTGCACTGCTTTATGGAACCAGATAAATTCGTTCACAAAACATCAGTGGTTTTTTGACAATATCCTTGAAAATGTACGAAATGAGAGCGCAAAATTTCAGAATGGTAATGAGAAAAATATGACACATGATATGATATTAAAATTTCAACACCCATGACGTATCGGTAAGTTCTCACTCTCAGGGAGGCGTCAACAAATATTCTGGTCATGCTTCTTTAATTACAAGTAAACATAAACATAAACAGGAAACAGGAAATTTGTAATTTGTTGTGTGTTTTTGTATATATATATTCACCTCACGTTGAACTTGCATTATATCCAGCCAAAATGTTTGGCCGAGTATTGGTACACGATTCTATTCAGTTTATCTATGCATGCAGTCACCCCTTATTGTGTTTGTTCAACAATGGGGTTGTTATTGTTTGACAACGCACCAATAACTTGATAAAGAAAGAAAAAACATTTATGTCTGGAGGGACAGTCCTATTTTTAGTCAACTGTGAATTTTGGTAACTCCCAAAATTAGTCACTGAAAGAGGTCATGAAAACAGTGGCATGTTGAAAACGGGGACTTTCAACTGTTACAAACTTGTCTGAATAGGTCTTTGTACACGTACCGGTATGCCAGATTTGAATGTACCCATAAACATGATAAATAGGTATTCTGGTCTTAACAATAATGGCAAATTCTGACAACATTTGCAGGAAATACAGGGAGATTCCAATTTGTTTATTCTTAAAAGTTAGCCAATTCATATTGGAGGTTGTCATCTACGGTAAATATTCGTTTTGCCCCTGAGACACGATGTGGAATAATTCTGTAGGTTACGTAGGTTAAAATGTGCTCAGGTACATGTACATACTCACACGTACGGTACAACCTCTTGCAGTCTGCAAGGGTACCGTTGATGCGTACAAGTATTTTTCTGTGGCATTTTACGCTGTGTTTACACTGGTCACGAGCTCAGGATCAAGATTGATCCCCTGATAAGAATGCGTCAGTGTTAACTGCAATAGTTAGCGAATGCGGTAAGATTAATTGCTTATCTAACCGCAAGCTCAGGGTTTGACCCTCCGCCGACGCGAGACAAAAATCTCGGGGTCTGATCCGGGGCCAATTTGGTCCTGAGAGCATTTACACTCAGTTTGTGATCCAGAGCTGATCCCGAGCTCGGTGTTTGACCCTGAGCTCGGTATCAAGTGTAAACAGGCCGTATTAAAGTCAGAAACATGTTTCTGGTATGGTCCCCAAGACAAGCCTATGTGTAGGGCCATGCATAGGCTGTGCGGGTTGGGGTGGTGTGAAAAAGAGGCGGAGAGTAAACGATGTTTGAAAGAAATTAAAAGGGATTTAAGAGAACCAAAATTATCTTTTCTTTAAATAAAGGCACCAGAGTTGACCAACCTTTTATGTAGCTGTTTAAAATTTGCTTGTCTTCTAGTAGTGAATGTTTTGCCCGGTTGTTAAATCTTGGCAATAGCTAATTGGTCTACATGTCAGAGCGCTTTGTAAAAGTACACACTTTCTTTGCGAGAGGGGCGGATTTGGCTTTTTGTTAAGGGTGGACCTGTGACTCCTCCTGTAAAACACGCTCAGCTAGGGGGAGGGGGGTTTCAGACAATTTGGAGAAAGTTATGAGCTTTCTCCTGCAATCTAATGCAACTTTTAGGGCTTTTTAAATGTTTCAGGAGAGAGAATTTTGATGCCATATTTTATTTATTTCTTCATTAAACATTAATTCGCCTCTCAAGGGAGATTTTGCAACCCCCTTAGCCCCCCTCCTCCCTTCAGATCCGCCACTGATTTATACTAAAAACTGTGCTTTAATTGTTAAGACATTACGCCAAAAAACGTTGTCCGTTATGTTAAAATATGCTCAGTTGTATGAGTCAGACGTACTTAGGGTAATTTATGAATGTCTTCTATACGCGTGTCTGCATTGGATTTTCCCAGTGACATATTATGCTAATAATGCTATGAGTGGTAAATAAGATTGTTCCCTCCGTTTGCACATTTTATGGATTTATTTGGCAAGTCAGTTTCTTGTACTGAAATATGTTATTGACTCATTCAGTTGGAAAATTTCCATTCTCCAGGAAGAAATAGGCCAACAAATTCTAAAATCTATCCCAGAATGGAATGTTTTAGTTGTGCTATTCCAACCCAGGCCACAGGAATGCAAAAGTATTGTTTGATGCAACCACAAAATTGAAAAAAATATGCATAATATTCCAGCAACATTCTTTATGACAATGTAATGTATTATTCTGGTATTAGGGGTTTTTGACAGCAGTGAGATCACAAGCCATTGTTCTGGGGTTGAGATCTTTGTGACAGCTGGCGCCTACGGCTGAATAAATGACTATACTTGGACTTTGATAAAGGAGGGAAAAACCACTTGTAAAGAACAGAAGTGTATAACAATAACTGGCAGCTGAATGAAAAATTACATTTTGCATTGTCAACTTGAATGGGGGAGGGAGTTTGAAAACTAAAAGAATAGCTGGTTTAAAAAAAGTGTGTAACTTGCGCAACTTTCGAAAATGGCATTGCTTGGTAAAATGATCACACAATTGTTGCACAGCTTATGCAATAAAAAGTTGGACACTGGGCTTGTGTATACATGTAGTTGCATAAGGGTTTATTCAATGGGCTGCGTGGGCTAGACTTATCATGATAAATGTCTGCTTGTATAGCACATTTGGATAATAGTACCATAGGTCATGTCATAGGTATTTATTGTTTGTTCTCCGGGATTACAATGTATTTCACCTTTAAAACATAAGTTATTGGAACAAAATATAGAGTTTTTTTCATGGTTTGTCGAATTTAGCTTTTAACGTTATGTAATTTACAAAAATTACTGTACATTCCCAGCTAACCAACTAACGTCCAAAGAGAACGTTTGCTGAATGTTCTCTGAACGTTTTTAAATAACGTTTTTAGAACGTTATAGTGCAACATTAGATTCAAACGTCGGCAGAACGTCCCCTCGACATTCAAAACGAACGTAACTTCCCCGAACATTCAGCGAATGTTCGCAGAACGTTGTGTGTTATTTGCTGGGTTTAGGTATGGGTACAACATACGTGTACATTCTGCCTTAAAGTTTGTGAAATTTGTGTATTTAAAAAAAAAAATGGAATTTGTAGGATACTTTGTAACTTATTAAATAAAATTTGTGTAAATGACAGCCCTATATTAATTTAGGCATTAGATTTTTCAGACTCTTGTCTGAAATCTTAATTCAGACTTTTCTAATCTGAAAAAAAAAAAATTAATATTGTATAAGACATGCATTTGTCAGACATTTCATCAATTTACAGCAATTGAAAATCTCATTCCAGGTAATTTTATCGGTAAACTGTTATAATTGGCGGGAAATTTGTATTATGCAAAAACTGTTTGTTGGCAGTTGTGATACTACGGCAGGACATTTTTTTGCATTCTAAGTTTGAGATGAATTTTTATTGCCCCAACTTACCCAATCTTGGGCAGAATTGTCTTTAACTTAACACATGTGAACCAGTTTCCTTCAAGAATGACATTTTAGAAATGCAATTAGTTTAAGGTGTCACAAGGGCGAGCGAACACAGACCACTTTAATAAAACATGCTAACGGCAACGAAACAGGGCATTGCACCCTCTTGGATGAATCACCTTATGGGGAGACCCATGTGCAAGCCTCTAACAAGACTGTGTCCCCCTTGAGACTTGATGATTGGGTTGTAGGGGTGATGTTGGGGCACATGAGGAATTCTTGGGGTTAAATTGATAATGTACTTGGAATGTTGTCAGTGGACTTGAACATGCAGCAACGGAAATAGCTTCTCAGGTGGTCCTTCAGCTTTTTTGGGCCCCATAAATTTCAGTACCTAAGATTTATAGCTGGCGAGCTGGGTTATTTATTTGGTGTTCCCCAAAAAGGAAGTGGGGATAATTTTGGACAAGAAAAACGAAAGAACAGAAAAGCTGCAATATGTGATTTATGCTTTGATATTATAGTGGTATTTGTGTAATGTGTTTTTAGTAGACAACATTGACATTTTCTCCCCTTAGTTTACACACACTCGTATGTTGCATCAGTCCTTTGCAATGCAAACATTTACATTTTTGTTGTTGTTGGCCGCATTGTTTGCGTGGGTGTGACCTGACTGGCACGCATTTTAGAGTCGACGGTGAAATATTTGGTGTAGACCTAAAGGTAGTATGCAAAACATAGTCTGTGAGGCCCCTTGAGCCCTGTCTACAATTCGTCACCGTAATCACGAAGTGACACAATTGCCCGCTGAGCGTCAGAAAGTGTTTTTGAGAAAATCAAGTTTGAAGTTGGTCACTTTTTGAAACTAAAATTTTGCACATTTCTTAATATTTATATTTATTAATATGTGATCTGTATGAAAAGTTGGGATCTTGAATTTAAAATCTGTAGGCCTACCAATAAAATATTAATTTAACCATTAAAATCGTAGTAATTAATTTCCAAAGACATTTGTTCTTTTCGTGAAACTAGAAACGCTGTTTTTGTCCCAACGCGCCTGTGTTAATTCTATCTTCACAGACAGGCAAAGTAATCTTTTTCTCTTCGTGAAAACGGAATTTTGTGATTTGTCTCTTTGCGAAACGCTGTTTTTGCCTTAGCGCGCCTGTATTAATTCCTCATCAGACAGGCAAATTGATCTTTTTCTCTTCGTGAAAACGGAAAATGGGACTTTTGTGAATTTTTTCCACGTGGCTAATTACAGTGATTAGACTTCTCGTTATATTTTCGACAAATGGACCTCACCAGGTTTTACATGTAGGCCGTGAAGTACTAAGTCGTTTTTGGCCAAAATCTGAAAATCGATGAAAACGCAATATTTGGCCACTTGTGTCTCTTCGTGATGACGGTAACAAATTTCACTTTTTTCGTTAGAACTCACTGAGACAACGGGCACTTTAACCATATATCTGAATTAAATCTACATTGGTAGATTATTAACTATTATTGGTAGATTAATTACATGCATAGGACATTTCTTTGTCAGTCAAATTTAATTCAGTAAAAAATTGACAGATTACCTGTTTTATGTGTCTCATCATTGCTATATTTAGTCGAGTTTATCTGGTTCGGTTTTTGCAACTGGGTGTGACAATGTGTGCGTTATTTGTCCATGAGCCACAGGGTGGACTTTGGAACACATGGACCCTAGAAAAGAACAAAAAGCGGCTTTTTAATATCGTAGACAAGCTGAAGTGCATGCAGTCCTTGTAGCGTACATATCATTGTCTCCATTTGCACAGCATCACGTGACCGAGCATATGCACCGCAAGTCTACATGTAAATCTTGCTGGCAGGTTGTTAACAATTAATTATTAAATGTCAATCATTAATTGTCAGTCATTTATTTTGTTTGGTCACAAGGCAATTAACTTAAGTTGCTAAAAGAAAATTGAAGGCCTATGTACCAGCACTAGAAACAAAACCACAGTAATAAATATTCTGATAATACAAGGTTCCTATTGGCAGATCCAGGGGGTGCGGCTGAGGGGTCTATAGCCCCCCATTTCCCTAAAATTGTAAAAAAAAATATCTAAAAAATGGGAAAAAGAGAGAGGGAAGAACACGCTGTATACCCATTTTTTGTCAAAAATTAATCTTAATTGTTTCTGGGGTTTTTTTGGGGAGGTTTTTTTTATAAAATTTATTTATTTATAAATCAAGATGCATCGGGCAGGCACCCCCTTCCCCCCCAAAAAAACCCTCATTAATATACACCCCAAAACAAATTTCCTAGTTGTTGTTTTTGAATATTTTCTTTTTAAAAATTCCACTGGCTCATTTCCGTTCTATATAGTGTAAACTCATTTCCGGTATGCGTTACCTTTTTGTATCATACCAAAGGTGCACAATTTCATGGTCTATTGATCTATTGAAGTGATCATTTCAGATGCTGTATTTTTTTATTCCCACGAGTAGCAGTCGCTTGGAACAATACATTGTCTCTGTGCATATCTGCATAAAAAGACACCACCCACTGCATATTCGATCTAATTGTAGATATTAGGCCTATTTTTATTCACTTTTCAACTTTGGCATTGTGACATTGACAAATTCCCACTGTACTGTTGTTGTTTGACATAGACCTACAGTACTTTATTGATTGTACACCTACATTCTGTGTATGTATACCAGTAGGGCCTATATTTATTCACCATAGAATTGGTTTTGTAATCATGTGTATGCTGCTAAGGGCACACGTTGTCCATAATGAGATGATGTGTCCAGACACAATAACATGTAGATGTACATGAGCGCAAGCGCTGTGCATTTTCAGCTGCTTTTCTTCAGACTAAAAAAAATGCAAATAGCTGTATCTTTCATGCCCACAGTAATGCCTACATTTCTCCATGAAATACTGTACCATTTTTTTCAAACTTACCTAATTTTAATTTAAGATTTGTCTAAATCACTCGTTTTTAAAAAATGGCACAGCAAAAATTATGGGACGCTATCTGGACACTATTGGAGATGACCTAGTGTGATGTCGCTTTCCTACATCAAATTAAATGCAAGCTGGAAATAATTTGAAAGTCCAAATTTGTTCGAGAATCGATATCCTTCTCTTTCTCGACCACCCATTCTCTCCTCCCCCCTCGCCCCCCAATCCTCAGAAAAATAATGGGGCAATCATTTGGATCCACTCACACACCACACAGACCGTGTTTACACTGGTCCCGAACTCGGGATCAAGATTGATCCCCTGATAAGAATGCGTCAGTGTTAACCGCAATGATCCTGAGTGCCGCGTTTACATTCTGTAGTTGATCTTGTGCGTGGTGCCAGAAGTTGCAGTCAAAGGTCATCATGCTCTATGTGTGTATGTACTGATCAATGTGTGCATAGGTTGTGCATGTACAGTGTACAAGGCCACTTGAATTTCGCTGGTTCCCCACCCCCAACCCCCAATCCCCTTCCCCTCCCCCACCCCAACCCCTTCCCCCCATCCCATGGCTGTGGAGCAGATGCGGCATGATGCGGTAAACATTAATTGCTTATCAAACCGCAAACTGATCCTGAGCTCGGCCAACACGAGACCGGTCCCGAGAGCCTTTACACTCGGATTGTGATCCACCTCCCCCCCCAACTCCCAGCCAACCCGGAGCTCAGTATCAAGTGTAAAACTGGGGTGACAGGAAACCAAATGTTTATTCTGACTATAAACTCTCACCCGGTTTTATGATTTCCTTTCAGAAGAATGTATGCACTTCCTGCTCAAGGAATGGGCTTTTCCTTGCAGCTTTACCTGCGGCTGCGGTAAATACCAAACCAGCCGATTAATTGTCCCTTCAATAAGTGGTTTTGCTCTCAAAAGACATAAACAGAGGTTCCCTTTGAGAGGGGATTTCCTGGGATATATCTGGTCACACTGAGCCTTTGTTTGGAATACTGCTGTCTGTGTGCCAGATGCTGTCGGCATACTCTCTCTGTTTTCTAAATGGCCATCTCTTTTCCAAATGGCTGCATTAGACAGATTCCAGACTGAAACGACAGTAGTTGCATTCTTTAGAGCCATTTGGGGGTTTATCAGGTCAACCCAACCTTAAGTGGAGTTATTATTGGACATTTTCTTTAACTTCCTTGTGGAAAATTACTTGCGATAATCTTATGCAATACGTGACTTTCTGTTGAACTTTTTCATCCGTGTTCGTGCAGAACTCTGCTGTGAACGTGTATAGTCTGTCCAAGCCCATAGTTTTCTGTATAGAGTTGCCACTTGACTACGTGTAAATATTCTGCTCTGTAAAACTACCGTCGCATCCTCGGCCTATTAATGTGCATATCTACTGAGTACGATTACCAAGTCAGAAACGGTCCAGTGTTATTATGCTTCCAGTAACGAACACCACCTCTGGTATATATGGTGCCTGATCACCATTGAAATGAAACAACCAAACATGAGATGAGAGAAAAATTGTAAGGGCAGAGGTCTCGGGTTCAAATCCCAAATAAGCCCTTACAATTTTGGCCGTTTCATTTCAATGGTGATCAGGCACCATACCAGAGGTTGTGTTCGTTACTTTGCCCAGTTGCACTACCATGCAACACCGAGAGAAGAATTGGGTCTCTATGGGAAAACCTGAGGGAGTATACCAACTGTGCCTTATAGCTCAGCTGGTAGAGCTGGTTCGAATCCCGATAAGGCCCTTACGATTCTTCTCTCATCCCAAGTTTGGATGCTTCCAGTAGAAACAGCCACGGTTATTTGCCGGTGCATGCAAGAGCAAATTTGTAATTCTGTTGCACAACCTATGGAAGAAAATAACACAGTGGTTTAACAATAAGTACAGTGGGAACACACTGACAAATTTGTGAAATAATTTGCACTCGACTAGTACAGTCATTCATCATTGGCCAAAAAGAGCAGCAGTTTTTGCCAGTGCAACTAGTGCCCTAAAGCCACAAGTGTCCACCTGGTACTCCACCCAAATGGCTGAGAACTTTGTTATGGAACCGGATGTGAAAAAATTACAACAAAAGACAGCTGCGTTATACACAGTCACATGGTCACGGTCTAATGATTTTTACCTAAAACCTTTACAATAGGCCTATACATACATTTAGTTTTACCATAAACATGAAAGTTTTTCCTGACAAAATGTCTCCTTTGAAATCTGTTGTACAAAACAATTCAAGTATATATATTACCAGCGTTTTTTCAAAAAGCAAGGCCATTTTTTTTCAATTGTGCCTGTAGAAATCCCATCAGTAAATAATAATGAAAATGCAAGGTCTTTGGTCTTTTATGGATACCTTTTCATGACCAGGAAATTGGGACGACTAGATATTTATCAAAGTTGTTATTGACAGTGTTTCAAGGATTAAAATTCCTCTCTCTTTGTTTGGCCATGTTACTTCAACTGTGTTACTTCAGTTATTTTCTGGTTGTGTAAGTTGTTTACTTCCTACAAGTAATTGCATTTTGCCCCTTTATTGTCTTTTTGCCTGCTATATCCTTGAATCATGCTTGCACTATCACACGATGTCAAAAAAACTCGCAAGGTTTGAGACAGAATTTACGGGTGGGGATTGTTTACTTTATGATTACACAGTAGGGTGATTTAGCATACTTTCACATGATACAGTGAAACCATCACTGAGACGAGATGCTTTTCTGCTGGTTGCTGTCTCACCATTGGTTATGTGCATAATTATATTAGAAAAATACATGTAAAACATGGTGCCACGTTGGATTCGTCCACAATCCAATCAAAAATGGATATGACATTGTCAAAATTGCTGGAAGTATCGAGGATCTGAACGGTGATCAGTGGATGTACTTGTTGAATATATTCGATTCAAATTTCACGGGACCAGGCCGCTGTTACAAAGGACGCGTACGGTGTTTTAATGTATCCACGCATGCGTAATGCATGTACATACTGTCGCAAAGGACGTTGTACAAATCGTTTCACACGATCTTTCCCAAGGATATAATACCTTGGGAAATCTTCCACTAGCGGAAGATTTTGTCTTAGGTCTGGACCTCTGCCAAAATATCTCAAGGATTAAGAACATTTATCAAGGAATGCTTGTCACTCTCAAGCATTGGTGTCCTTTCACACAATGGCACTTTTGTAAGATTATCTCAAGAATGAGAAAATATCTCAAGCCTTGCGAGTTTTTTGGTCTCGTGTGAAAAGGGCTTTAGTGGTGATGCACGGGATGCACGGAGAACTGACATCCCTGTCAAGGTACGGTGTCTGGGACGTAAAACTTGCAGGCCGAGAGGGGCCACGGATACGTTCTGCTCAGCTGGGGTAGTTTTACAGGGCTGTATTTTAGTCCAGTGAGAACAGGTTTGCCCTGTAAAAGTAACATGACCCTGCAGTAGATAATGGGCTTGAACATGAACGTTTTACAGTTGGGTCACGGTAACTTTCCGCATGGCCACTGCATGAAGTTAAATGGCAAATGGGAACTAAAATGGGAATGCATAGTAAGTACAGGGAAGAATGTTCCTGCAAACTAAAGTCACGGTGACTTTCTGTGTGAGGTAGCGGAAAAGAAAGTCCAATGGGAACATGTCTTTTGTTATTTTTTGCCAAGCTGGTATACATCATGTAAGTGGTAGAGGTCTCGTATTCAAATCTCAAAGTTGGTAGAGGTACATGTATTCCTGTATCTCAGCTTTGCTGAGATGGAACAAAGAGTCATTCCAACATTTTTTCTCCCACACGTAGGCCTAACTGCATCTCTTTGGAACTCCTTGCCTAGTGCATGTTTCCCTCCATCCTACAATCTCCATTGTTTTAAGAGGAATGTTAATTCCGACCTTCAGTCTTCTTGAGATATTTTCATCTTTAGATTTCTTCTTGTAGCCCCCTACCCAGAGTGGCTTTAGCCTTGTTTGGGGTGAACGTGCATTACAAAATATGATATTTCTCTTTTCCCAATACATGTGTGATAATAGCCAAATGAGTTTCCTCAAAAGTATCCATAGTTTTTAACGCTTCCACTATGGCGCGCCGCTCACAGCAGATTGAGAAACAAATACGTCCGGCTGGAAAGCCACTGCCAGTGGCTTCCTTGTACACGTAAGCAAATCTGGCCTAATAAATACTTCACAGGAAATAGCTCGACGAAAAATTCAGTTGTTAAAGAGTCATTTAAACACGATTGCGACCTCTGGCAATTTTGAGAACAACAGACATAGGAGGGGAACGATTCTCTGCCCAAAAAATTCCCTAGTGCCTAAACCAAAAATGAAACAGTAAGTCATTTCTTTTGACAAAATCAGGCCTGGAGGGTTTGCCTTGACATTGGGTGAAACCACAGAGATTAACGCCCAACAAAGCTATTGTACGTAGCTGAATTGCTCATTCAGTGTCCAGACACAAAAACCAACAAAACTGGTGTGTAATAAAAAAGAAACACCCAAAGCCGACACAGTCAAACTGAACTTTAAAAAATGCTGTTTCATCCCAAAATAGAGGGTAGACTGTTAATATACCGGATCATTGATTTTCGCTTTCAGCACCCCTAAAATATCCTGTCAATTATTGTGGTTCATTCACAATTTTCAGAAATAGATTTGGGGATACAGATATTGCTGTTATACTCAAAGCACTGACACATGTATTCAGAATTGCTGAAAAGAGACATAAAAAAAGGTCCCATATGAAATAAGGCATTTGGGAGTTGTGGGGTCTACCGTCATGCACCCAACACTGGCTGGATTGATAAAATATTGTCATTGGGAAGTATTTATGTCCAGATCACATTTTTGGACACCTGCACCCACACCATTTTCCCCATGGGTGTTGAGATATCATTTGTCAATTTTTTTCTCATAACCATTCTGAAATATCCCACTCTCAATCGGTAGTAAAGGATATCGTTTAAAACAAAAACTTTAAAAAACCTGATGTTTTGTAAACTAATTTATTAATTTCCACAAAGCAGTGGAGTGATTACACCCACTTTTTTGCTTCCACATCCAAATTGGAGATTGCAAATTTCCTGTTTTCTTTCCATGGATAGTATTTTGGGGAGATATTTTATATAATTGGTTAAAACGAAATCCATTTTCTGAAAAAAATCTGAACAAGCTCCTTTGATAAAATATTATCAGTTGGAAGTATTTGTTTGGGGAAACATTCAGACATTACAAAAGATGCATACATTCACTTTTTCTACATATGACAGCACAGCATGCATCATCATTGCACACTATAAATGTCATATTTACAATCCCGGTTTACAATACTTAAGAATTAAAAAAGTAGGTACCTGTACACGTTGTTATTAATAGTAGTTCTTTTTATAAATGTTTACAAATCCTGTGTAAGGATTTAAACATCATTTTTACACAATAGTTCTTTGAACTGCCTTACCGGTACAGTGTGTACTAACAGTGGGAAGCCTCCAAGAAGGTTAGCTAGGACAGCTGATTTGAAGTTATATAAGGTCCAATCCTGTTAGGGCTACCCCCTCAAAGTTTTCCCAAGGACTTGGGGCCTAAATATTATCTGGGGTGTTTATAAACTGATATCTAATAAAGGTGTTAGTTTGGACAGTGGGTGACAAGTGCCACCTGGAACATCATTTGCAATGACCATCCAAATTGTTTTCTTCATGGGGTACCGTGGCCTAGTGGTGTGGGTCGTTGACTCGCAACACTCTGGTGAAGACTTGGGGTTCTGGGTTCGATACCCAGCCATGGTAACTGTGCCCTTGAGCAAGGCATCTAACCACAATTGCTCTATCCTTCGGAAGGGAGTAAAGCCGTTGGTCCAGTGTGTTGAGTAAAGCACTTAAAAGATCCCAGAGGCACTCTTTCGTGAAGAGTAAGGGTGTAATTAGACACTTGTAAGCTTCATGCAACTCATGCAATTAAAGTTCATTGAACCCATTAAATAAAATTAAAAAATTTGTTCCAGGGATTTATAAAAAAGGTTTTATCTGAAAATGATTCAATGTACCTTTTAAATAGTGAAAAACAAATTTTAAAAGGATAAAGCGTGAAAATAACCCCTTTTTAATTCCTTTCTGCCCTTCAAAAAATAAGTTTAAAATTATACAGCTGTTTTTAATTGTAAACTGTTCTACTAGTATTTGTCCAACCTTTTAATAGCATTTATTGCTCAATTACATGTTTTCCCCCAAATCGTCTGAGGTTTTATGCAAAAATTTTCCCAACAAAGCACTTTTCCCAGTGTGGGGCAACCAAGGAGGGTCCCTGCACTGCATACCTGCATATATTACTGCCCTCAAGGTTGCTGCTTACAAAAGCAATTGCAGCTATTCCCCCTGAGAATAGTATCTATTTCGGTGTGTCTTTTTACTCAGATGTCTTCATTTCCAAAAATATGTTCGGTTTACCCCTGCAGTGATTGCCACTCAAGGGTGGTCGAAATTGGGCTTTGTTGGTACATGTACATTGTATGTAAAACAATCAAGAAACTTTTCAGTCAGTTAGGCCCGCTTCAAACATCGCGCTTATGCCGTGTCAAAATAAATTCAACTTGGCATGACGTTGGCACGACGTTAGCACGGCAGTGGCTTCAAACGTCGAACTTAATTGCAAACTCCCAGTCGAGCTTAAATACATCCAACATGGCGGATGGGTAGTGTGCACGTCATGGACGTTGTACACGTGTGTTTTCCAATCTGTCCATTGTACATGTACGTCGCCATTTTATTATTTTGTTGGTTATTTCTTTACTCACATAGGCCTAGGCCTACTCGCTGCAATTGTGAACAAAATTGCAGACCAACTTCGAACTGGAAATAAATTCAACACGGCAGAAGCAAGACGTTTGAAGCCAAGCCGTGCTTGTGCCGCACTAAATAGAGTTAGCACGGCAGACCATGTCGAGCTAAAATATTCTGCCGTGTCGAACTCATGCCGAGCCAAATGGCTTCAAACGTCGTGCTTGTGCGGTGTCGAATTTTTAAAAATCAAGTTTAATTTAATTCGACACGGCATAAGCGCGACGTTTGAAGTGGGCCTGTTTAGTGGTAACTTTTGCCTGGCGAACCTGTCACATACAGGTCAATTATAGGGCAAAACAAACCATAGCTATAGTTAATATGCATTCTCAGTTGTGGTACCTACCCACTGCTAAATGATTCCAACTAGCTACTCACCAGCTCAGTGGTAGAGTGGTTAAGACGCCCGGCCTAGTATGCAGGAGGTCGTGGGTTCATCAAACCCCAACCGAGCATGCTATGAAGTTTTTCTGATAGTGTCTCGGGGAAGCACCAAGTATACAGTGCTAATAAAGTTACGTCGGTTTAATTTAGGGCAAAACAAACCCTAATTAATATTCATTCTCCCTGACGTAAGCCAAATTGCATTCTCAGGTCGGCTTCAACAAGACAGTATAATCCCAATGCACTGATGCCTGACAGCTAGTTGTTGAGTGCAAAATGATTTTAAATGTGTGATCCACATTTTCCTGCGCAGGGGTTGGTCAGTAATACTGCGTTATTTACACTCGAAACGGTGAAGGTTGATACAGACACGGCATATTTATTAGGACCGCAAATCTGAAAATTGCTACGTTTACGTATACGGTCTCAGTTTGAGTTTAGTCTGCCCATGGAGGAAGGAAAGACATGGTCTGCCTTTCCAACCACAAAACTTATATAATTGTGCACGCAGTAATTTTGTTTTGCGCTAGATTCGTCAGTTAAATTTACCACATGCCGCGCTCTGCACAATGTCCGCGCCGCAAGAACGCTCAAATTGCCGAGTCTGTATTTGGGTATATAGGGATTACACTACAAGCGACCTTAACAATTGAAGGGTTTATAACCCGGCAATTGTGGGGTTCAACCCTACCCAAAAAGTGGATTGAAAAGGGCGAATCAGACGTGGGTCTGATTCGTCTATTTAATCCACCTTTTGTGTTCACACTTAGCACCTGTCTTCAACTTGTATTTTAGGAAAATGGGGTTTGATTCAAAAACATTGAGTGTATGCCGTTATTGCTATTTTGCAGATAAAATACTTCTTGTACTATAGAAAGATGAATTTAGAAACACGAGAAAATTGCAGTTCCCTGACTGGGATTCGAACCCAGGTCCATGGCTTACTGTACTGTAGTTTTTTGTTCCTTCTTCCCTGTTCTAACATAGGGGTAGTTAAATAATTTCATAGAAAAGATATCACATTTATTTTGTGGGGTTAACAAACCGCGTATGAAATAATTTCTCTGAAATTTCTGAAAAGGTCCTTTAAACAAGTAGTCCCTGGTAAAATCTGTTTTGTACAGCATTTTCTGGGAACAGAATAATTCACACTCAGTTTTAGAATTAAGCTTGATAAGTCCATTTTTATCAGTTCCCAAAGCGAGGTGTGGACTTTGTGCTTTGCATCATCACGGGTGTACATATTGCAATTCCTAGGAATAAACATTTCTGGTGATTCTCTGTACAGGCAACAGTATTTGCATAGTCTACCACAGACATGTATTTAGTCTGGCTATTGGCTAGCTAAGGTAGACTGTTTTGTTTATTGGTGGTGTCCTTGGATAATATTTCTTCAAAGTTCTTTGCACCTCAGTTCAAAGCATTGTGTTTTCCTTGAGTTTTGTGGTACCCCTGGAATTCACAGCCAAAATCACACCATGGAGGAATGATCACACCTGGGCCTTACACTGTATTCTTCGAGTATTGTTTATTCTATATTGACTAGAAGGCACATGAGACAGTGGTTTAGGTTCAGCTGTCTGGGGGTGTTTTGAAGTGTACATATTTAGACAGTGTCTACCATTTTTTGGAATTCAATCCTGTTATTGGTGACTATCTTTCTTTGACTTGAGGCATATTGATTATTATTATTATTATTATTATTATTTCTTTCTGGTATTCATACCAAGGATTCCTCAATAGTGCTCATTGCACTGTCACTCGCAAGCGTGAGGAAACCCATGAAGAATTAGAATTAGAAATGGCCAGAGACACCGGGGATGATCCCCCTTGCTCTTCACGAAAGAATGCTCTGGGATCTTTAGAGTGCGTTTCCATATTAGGCCTACCTAACACACTGGACCAACGGCTTTACATCCCTTCCGAAGGATGGAGCAAGTGTGGTTGAGTGCCTTGCCCAAGGGCACAGGTACCGTAGCCGTGATCACAAGTTTTAGTGGGCTTTGATGAATGCATGCACTTTTAAAATTAAAATGGCCATAATTGGAATTCTTAAGAGTCTATTTTGTGTGTTTAGACATGGAGGAATATGTAACTTCATGGTTTAACATTTTGGAAAGCAATTTTGATCTTCCCTTTTGATTTCTAAACCCCTTTTGGTTAGAGTTTTATGGGGTGCAGACCCATGTAGACCATATCCTACCATCCGCCTGAAAAACAGCACGGCTTTCAGTGTCCACAAACCAATCTCATACATGTATCTGCACTGCTCAGTTGCTAGAGCTCTGGTGCGTTAAACCAGAGGCCTGGATTTAAAATCCATTTTTATAGCCAAATTAATTTTTGTTCAGTTTAAAACTTTCAGATGTCAAATTTCATGTCAAATCTTAAAACTTTGACATCAGTAGAGAATTTGGATTCACATGCTTTTCAAAATTGCAGAAAAAGTGTGACATCATTTACCAGAGTACAATATATGTTACTGGGTTTATTATTATTATTATTATTATTTATTTCTGGTATTCATACCAAGGATTCCTCAATAGTGCTCATTGCACTGTCACTCGCAAGCGTGAGGATCCCCATGAAGAATTAGAATTATAATTAGAAAAATATTCACTGGTTATCTGAAACGTCCATTGCTGAAATGCAGGGAACAGTTCACTGGTTTTAGTGTAGATTCATTAATCCTGGCAACACACACAAAGGGTGCAGTTTTCTGTACTCTATTGCCGGAGCATACAGCTACATGTATGGCACTTTTTGAATGACTGTGACATACAGGCGTAACTCTGACATAAATGGGAAAAACAAGCGACATTTTAATACCCAATATCTTGCTTTATTGTTTTCATTTTCCACAGTTTTTGAAAGCCGTGATAAGATAATTATAGTCATGGAGTATGCCCCCGGAGGCGAGTTGTACGATTACATAAACGATGGTAAACTCTCAACCTCCGATGCCAAGAAGATGTTCGGTGAGATAGTTTCTGCTGTCCATTACTTGCACAAGGTGAGGCTTCAAGGTTGTTGTATTTCATTTCATTGGAGCTTAGGCACCATACCAAATATTGTTTGTTACTTTGCGTACTTATGCAACACTGAGAGAAAAATTGGGTACATAGGGAGAACCCAAACCTCATAGCTCAGCTAGTAAAGCATCTGCCTAGAATAGATAGTCGGAGGTCTCGGGGGGGGGGGGGGGGGGGGGGGGGGGGGGGTTGGGTATATACCAATGTGCTTTATTGCTCAGCTGGTAGAGCATCTGCCCGGTGAGTCACAGGTCTCAGGTTTAAGTCCCAATTACCCATGAGTTTTGTCTCTCATCCCATATTTTGATGGTGCTACAAAGTAACAGAATTTGTCAAATTAACAGTGGTGACAGTCTTTGTGAAACACTACGGAGAATGTTTGATCAATATTGGAAATTGGCATAGAGAATAACAATAAAACAAAACTGCTAAAAAAACAAATTAAAGTGAAATGCAATTTTCCCCAAATTTTCAAATTTATTTTCAACCTTTGATTTTTTAAAATGAATGTTACAATAAAGGCATAACTAATGAGTGACATAAACTCATCAGATATGCTTTATATTACATGTATATCAAGTAAAAAAAAAAAAAAAATCAAGGCTAAAACATTGTAACATTACTTGGTTTTACTAGTTAAGGTCCTCATTAAAAAGCCCAGCATAAGTAATTGTAAATAAACATATAGAGGTGTAAATGGAGTACATCAGCATATGTAATATGGTTAATTTTATTATTTGACAGAATAACATTGTCCATCGAGATCTGAAGCTGGAAAATGTCTTGTTGGATAGCAACTCTACAGTGAAGGTAAGTTGAAATGTTGCACTCTCCGTCCATATATTTTCAAGGATATCATAAAAAAAACACCATTGTTTTGTAAACTAATTTCCCCGATTATAAAGCTGTGCAGTAATTACACCAACCTTTTTGCTCCACATCCAAATTGGAGATTGCAAATTTCCTTGTTTTTTGACCCATGGATAGTATTTTGGGACGTTATGATTGCATGGGTTAGAACAAAAACCGTTTTTTAAAAAAGATCTGAACAAGCTCCTTTAACAAACTGCAGTTCAAATTCTTTGGACCAAGCTCCTGGGGTGCATACCGTACCCCTACATAACACCTGCGTCACCCCTAAACAGAATCCCCCAAGACACCCTCCATATTTGGCAAATATTTTTCCTAATCCCTTGGAATTCATATATTTATAGCAGCATATTTTCATCCCCACAATATGCCAACAGCAATTGAAATCAAGGCTATCAGAAGTTCAGATAAATCCCTCTCTGCCCCAAATACCCTAACACCGTGTTTACAATCGAACCGGCAAAGGTGGATACAGACCCAGCATTTTTATTGCGACCACAAAACTGAACATTTGCCACGTTTACACTACACCTCGATCCGGCTTCGACTCGCCTTCAGAAACCGCAAAAGTCACCACTAATTGTAACTGCAGCGCATGCGTGAGTTATTAGGTGTTGCGAACTGGTGCCAGATTTGTCGATTAAATCTACCACACGGCGGGCTTGTCCCCAAGGACACTCAAATTGCCGAAACTGTATTCGGGTAGCGTTTACACTACAAGCGACGTTGACAATTGCGGGGTTGAATCCCGCAATTGCGAGGTTCAACCCTACCCCAAAGGTGACTTGAAAAAGGCGAATCAGACCCAGGTCTGATCCGCCTTTTTCAATTCACCTTTTGCGTTTACACTTAGCGCCTATACCCGGCTTCAACTCGCCTTTTTATAAATTGCGGAGTTCGATTCGGCAAAGGCGAATCGAGTGTAAACGGGCCTTAAAAAGCTAAGGCCACTTGAACTAAAATGGTACAAATCCAATAAACCATTCAAGTATATTGTTTATGCTCATACATACATTTACAAGGTCATTTTGTTTTGCATCATTGAAACAAAAAAAACACCTGTATTTTTAGAATTTTTTTCAACCTCTAAATATAGAACAAAGAATTTAGTAAAAGTTGTGGTCAACAGATGTTTAATTTTTTTCTGAGGAAAAAAGCCAACAAAACAATGCGCAGTGGCGTAGGATTTCAGCAGTAGGACTAGGAGGCCATAATTGTCCATCTGTTAAGTTTCCAGGGGGTAAGGGGAGGGGGCAATGTTTGAATTAAATCACAACAGAATTGTGTAATGGTATATACTACATGTAGCTTGCCCCAGGCCACTTTTTGGCTGCAACACTTTGTAAGCCTATAGATACACCACGTGATGGTGTCAACTAAATTCAAGTACATGTATGAACAGTGTAATTAACCATGTCCAGGAATGTCAGCGTGGTTAAATACACATCAGAAAAAGTCCAATGGGGACAGGTCTTATGAAAAAGTAAAAATATAAATTACCCAGGCTGTCATTTTTGTTACTCGTCACTGTTGCTTGAAATAAAAATTGACAGTTTTTTAACTCAAAACAATGGTTTGTGCTGGTCATTGGCCCGGCCGGTAACCTTGTTCACTGGTCACCGCAGGCAAAAAATGTGTTACAAGGAATCGGTATCCAGCTTTGCTGGATGACAAAGACTTGTATCTGATACATGTGGTTACAGAAACTTTCCTGGACAGTCACCGCATCGGGACAGGTTGCTCCAGGAATTTGCGTGTTTTGGTTTGGAAGCTGTCATTTCAGTTAAAGATTGCTTGACATGAAAAATTTGTGTAACCCCATATTTTGGTTGGCATTTTAACAGAATATGCAGGTCAAGCTACCCCGCCCCCCTTTTAAAAAAAATAATGAACATGCACTTCTGTTTTGAGACGCTATTTTTACATCGTCCATCATTCACTTTTGCACTTTTTTGTAGTAAAAAAAATGGCACAATTAAAGCAGCAAAAAAGAAGAACAAGGCAGAAAAGCGATGATGAATTCGGAAATTGGAACTATTTCCGGCAGGGGATGGGACAGCACTCCGGCATGCGAGCATGAACACTCAATTATATCACTCGCCCCGGGTTGGCGTTGCACAAGTGTGAATCCTCCCCGTTCAACTCGGGGTTGAACTCGCCCCGGGGCGAGATAAACCCGGTTTGGCCGAAACAAGTGTGAAACGATGAGGGGTTGAATGCAGGGTTGAAAATAGGCATTTCAACCCGGGGCGGTCTCGGAGTTCGCCCCAGGTTGAGTTCAACCAGGGTTGAGAGGTTGTAGTGTGAAAAGGACTTAAGTCTGATGGGACTCTAGTAGTCCCAGCCTTAGTAGCCTAAAAAGGTTTAGTGTAAAAAATAACTTGGGTATGGAAGGGTTAATATAACTCAAATTTTTTCACAAATATTGGAATTGGATATTTCAACAGATGATACGAACCATGAAATTGGGCCAGCTCCAAACTATATTGCTCACAAACTGTACAGTGGTACCACTCACTGGAAAATGTGCATGCATATACAGCATAGAAAGTTACCACCATGTGTAAACCAGATGGTCGTTTCATAATCATTGACATTTCCTTAAACTCTGCATGATGTAAACAAATGTACGTCACGTATGGAATGGTACATGCACTATATTAAATTATTCTCAAGACATACACTAAAACCTCATGCCATGCATGGGTTGGACTCGAACCCGCAACATACTGCGTACTAGACCAGATGTCTTAACCACTCAAATACATTACTCATACAAATCCATAAGATAATTTATTTTACTGCAAACAAAATTAGGGACAGGTAATAAGGTCTTCTTCCCTGTATATCCGCCATAGCTGGGGGGCTTCCACTGAATGAACTGTATGTTTTTGTTGTTGCTGAAGCTGCATTTGTTTACTTCGAACAAGTTGCGCGTCTTTGTAGGGTTGTGTGCGCGCGAAGGCGGGCGCGTCGCGTGTACGCAAAGGCGGGCGCGTTGCGTATACGCGAAGGTCAAGGAGGCTCGTTCGTGCATGTAATGGATGAGCGCTTTTCGTTCTAACAGCAACACAAAACGCACAGCCCATGCACTGGACGCCCCCTAGCTATGGCGGATATGCAGGGAGGAGATATTAGTTACCGGATTGGTGTATAGGCACGCATTGTGTTTTGCATAAATTTGGTTTAGGAATGAGGTCGCATGCCAAATCGTCTTTGAATTTTGTGACCTTTGGCATAATTACCAAACCAAATGAAAAACAGGACGTGCACGCATAACGACGACCAATTTTCAACAGAGGGCGCTTTAGATATAAACAAAGAGCACATCGTCTATGATTTGCAAATTATATTTTACTTAATGAGTTGACAGAAATTCAAAGTTTCAACTGCAAATGTTACTATTTTGACATTAATTAACTGGTAATGGGTACGTAAGGAGACATTTCCATAGAAACGTGCACAAAACTTTAATGTCACTTATCTTTTTTGTTACCTAAAGCTAACGAAACGGAATTTGAAACATTAATGCATGGTTTGTGTCCTGATAAGTCGGGTTTGCGCCCTAACCTTTTTAATGAATTTTTGAAAATTAGGGAGACACCAAAAATTTCTCTCTAATTTCAAATGTCTCCCTAATAGCCTATTTTTACTCCTAGGGTGTCTCCCTAATAATCTGTAAAAATAAACGTATGCCTGACCTCAACCCAACAGAAAATGACAGAACTTTTAATTTATACCATTTTTAATTTATATCACATGATGTACTTGTACAAAGTAATCACATGTCAGTGTTCACATGTACGTATCTGATGTCCCTCATACTCAAACATACATTTGTGTACTCCGCGATCCAATCATTGGCCAATCTGACTCCCCACGGTATAATCAGAACACTAGCGGCTCAACTACCGCAATTTTGCCACCAGGGCATTTCTGCGGATGCCCTCCCACCGATTTCTTAGAATGTGCTTTTGTAACTTACGTACGGTATGCGTGTGTATCCGAGGCTGCTAAGTTTGTGTTGATTTCCAAGTTGACACGCGATCACTCCAATGTCAAAGTATGGACTTGCAAAAAAAACAAATATGAATTTGCATTTAGTGGGTTAATGTTTCTGTTGTTGATGGATTCATTCTATGAATACGGGACGCAGTGTTTCCCTGAAACCAAGGATTTCTCATAAGCCTGAAGAAACCTGTGAAGAGAAGACGATGAAGAAATGCTCAGTTTAAGAGGTGGGAGGGAAAACCCCTACACAATTCTGTATAGGGGAAACCCACGGAATCAAGCATGGACTGAGAATCCAATCGACTTACTGACCCGGACGGGATTCGAACCAGGGCAACAGAGTTGGAAGGCGAGGAAAGTACATGTACCAATCCGCCAACCTGATTCCCCATATTGTGACACTTCTCGGCAAAAAAAACAAACAGAATTGGATATTTCAGCAATAATGGCCTTGCGTGAATTGTACCACACCTTTTAAGTTTACATATCTGATAATATAAACCCACACCCCCCCCCCCCATTTTTTTTAAGATGTGAAGCAATTTTGTGAACATTATCAAAACTATGATATCAAGACATGCCTAATTGTTTGTAAATTAGTTTAAATATTCTACACTTTTTAGAAATTGCACACAAGTTTCTTTTAAAAATGGCACAATTGTAAATACCAAAAAATGCCAAAATGTCACACTTTGGCATCTGTTTTTCTGAAAGACTCATGTATTTGCACATTGAAGGAGTTTGAAGAAGTCACACGAGGCAATTTTTACAAGCAACTTGGAGGCAACCTGCAGTACTGCAGGCTACAGGAATGCTTGAGTAGCACAAAGACATTTTTGTGACAATGTATTGACATTACAAAAAAAATACGGTATATGTGAAAATTGTAATGCGAATGCATTTGCTTCTTGAAGATTGCCTCGTGTGATATGGGCTTTTGTCACACGAGGGAATTTACAGGTAATCAGTGCATAGTTCCGATTTTGCCCAGTTAACCCCGCCCCCTTGGACATTGTTGCTATGGCTCACACGCTATCGTCAAAAATGGCGACACACAACGCACAAAGCAATGGGACTTTCAACGGAAAGCACAGATTCATTGAAGAAAACTCAAAGGTATTGTTTCAAGGTCAGCAGTTATCTTAGAACACACTGAGTAAAGGGCCAGTAATACAGGGATATCATATCATCACGAAATATAGCTTTTGTACTTGAAACCAAACATTCACCCGGATCGTCGCATACAACACTGTACAAATTGTATGGGGCCGGCAGAACATATCGCGTGATCATGTTGTGTTGTGAGCGTACAGTGCACTTTGACCTATGTGGGCGACATCTGCTAGCTCTGTTGTGATTGGTCGGCGGGTTCGGTTGATTGACAGGTCGGAACTATGCATTCCAAACAATCTCTAAGAAGCAAATGCATTCGCATTAAAATTTTCACATTCTTTGTAATGTCAATACATTGTCACAAAAATGTTTTTGTGCTGCTCAAGCATTCCTGTAGCCTGCATGCTGCAGGTTGCCTCCAAGTTGCTTGTAAAAATTGCCTCGTGTGACTTAGCCTTAAACTTGATCTTACAAGTGATAATACAAATGTGAGATAAAATTAAGTTGCTCATATCTTACACAGTATTAAGAACTTCAACTCTTGCGGTTGATGTCAAAGCAAATGATGTGACTTTTCGTAGAACAAGTTGTGACAGCAGTATGCGCCCCTGGGGGCCCGACTAGGGTTCCAAAAGATTGAGCGAGGTATTCTTAGCACGGTACAGATATCTCTAGGGGTCTGTCTGCCAGTTGTTTGGAAAATGCGCAATGCCTCCCCTACCCCTCAACCCCACCCCCTTCCCTCAAAAAGCAGTTTCTAGAAATTACATATATGGGATTTATGCAGCTGTACTCCTTGTGTTCAAAATAGATTTCCTGTTCCTTGGAAGCAGTTTCATTACTGAAGGGAAACTGGCATTTCCTGTGTTTGCAAAAGACACTTTCCGGTGGAAATTCTTGGGAGGACTGCCATATTGCAGCCAGGCCAAGACCAGGGGCAATTCAGGGGCCATGGCCTTTGTGGCTTCCGTCAAATTCCCACCCTGCTGTTCTGGTCACATGGCATTGTTCCGTGGCAATTTCTCTGAGAACCATGTTTCAAAGACTGTTAAAATGTTTCCCCAATTTTCCAGCACTGCTTGTATGAATGATATTTTCAGGGCAGGAAATTCGTCACTGAAAGGGCACGTGCCATTTGTGTTTTTGGAGGAGTCTTTTGGTGTTTAAAAAGGGCACTTCCATTGGAAAATAAAAAAGTCTATGGGAGGATTGCAAAAGGGCACCAAGACCAGGGGCAACAGAGGCTCCGTGAATTTCCAGCCCTGTATTTTGAATTAATCAGATTACAATACATGCTTGAATGCAAAATACATTGAAATCCTGTTGAAGAAGAAGTACATGTATACATGTACATGTATGTCAAGGAAACAAATTACATTGAAATCCTGTTGAAGGAGAAGTATATAATCGAGGAAACAAAAGACAATGCATTCAACAATTGCAACCTATGCATACTTGTTATACAGGGAACAAGAAATATGATTCACTGAAAAGTGGATACAAACGTGTCAAAGTGTGCACTTGCAGCGATGCCTTGTATGGTAGTATGGGGGAGGGGTGCTGGGGCTGGGTGACCTCTTTACCATTCCACCATTTGACATGCATACATACATACATGTACATACATACATGTATAATTAGAGCATACAGCACTCTCGGCAGACATTCAGTCGATCACTTACAGCTAGGTGTATCGTTTTCACAAATCCTTTTTCCCCCCACTTTTCCTTGCCTTTTTCTCCCTACTTTTCCCTTGCCTTTTTCAGGGCAATACGTGTATCTGGATTTCTTTCGTGGGGGACACATGGAGGGACATGACCCCCAAGCCCCCGCCCCCTAACTGGCTTTTGGTTTAAGTTTAAAACAGGTTTATTGAGTTGCCTACATTTTACTTAATAGTTATCATAGTGGTACAGTAACTTTCCTCGCCTTCTGCCACTGTGGCCCTGGTTCGAATCCCATCTGGTCTGGATCAGTATTTTGATTGGGTTTTTAGTCCCTGCTTGATTCCATGGGTTTTCCCTTTCACATATGCATAGGGGTAAAATTCTTTCCACCTTCTTTCCATCGTCTTCTCTTCACAAGTTTCTTATGGCTTACGAGCTACAGTGCCTCGGGCACTTTTGAGGAATTCTTGGTTTCTATTGTGGTTACGGTTTGTGGTATTTGTGTACATCCATTGTAAAGCAACCTTACAGAAAATATGATACAATATTGAGATTATGAGATTCATGTACCACATCCTATGGTTGTACATTTTCTTAGTTGGTGCAGATTTTTGCACCTGGGGCATTGGTTCCGGCAGTTTGACTCGCCCTCTTGTAACTTCCCTTCGCACCAACGGAAGTGACATTCCGGTGTATCTTTAAACCAAGATCCTTCCTGTTGATATGACTTCCTTTTTCCTGCCAAACATCCATAGCATTGCAGCTTTAATCATCAACAATAAACATCCGTTTTGCCATAGGGCATACACATGTGCATGTATTTTAAATACATGTATACCATGCTTAAAGGTGTATTGTCTGTGTTTCGAAGTGATTTCACCTATAAAATGAATTTCTCAAATATGCACCTGAAAATACAAGACTGCATCTCATAGCATAGTTCTACATCATTGTTAATACTGGTGCTTTAAATTAACCAGTTGACTTCAGTATAATCTTTTTGCTTTTTTTTAAAAGACAAAATGTGATTGGCCAAAAGTTAAGACCAGGTCAAAGCACCACAAATACTGACTCTTGAGAGTCATTTCTGCGTTACGTTGTATAAATCTTCTCACCAAAAGATCATACTTTGCAACACTCCGAGTCAACCACCCCTGTGACTATACATTGCCAGAACGTGTTTACACGTCCCCAGCATCAAGTGGTTTAAAAGCAGAATTTTTCAGAGTTTACAGATTTCAAATCATCAATATGTCACCGAAGCTTATTGTATCAGTTTCTTTTATTTGTTTGTAAATCATTAAAAAAGGGTTTTTCTTTCCTATGTTTGATGCTCAGATTGCAGACTTTGGTCTCTCTAGTACCTACAACCACAGCAGCTTACTAAACACATTCTGTGGAAGTCCTCTCTATGCCTCGCCGGAAATCATTAATGGGACTCCATACCACGGACCGGAGGTAGGAAAAACATCTGTTTAGTACAATACATATTCCATATGTTTTAATAGTTTGCTTGACATGTGTTAATGGATGTAATTTGCCCACACGCGACATGACATATGCACTATACAAAGTGCTTTTCCTGAGAATACACAACTCATAGTGTGCTCGGGTGGGACTCGAACCCACAACCTCCTAAAACCCCAACCCCCATTTCCCCTCCAAGGCCAAGTCCTCCTCCACAAGATGTGGTCTTTTTGGAAAAAACCCGCCAAGCAAACTCGCCATTTTCTGGTTATGGTTGCGAAAATGCGAGGACATCCTACTCCTTTTTGCAGAACTTGTCACAAATTATATACTGCTGTTCACACATTTGCATTCTCGAATTGGGAAAATTTTACCAAAAGTGAGGTGGAAACTGCCGAAACACTTCAGTGACCAGTGGCCTGGTCAGTTTTCCCTGACAGAAATTGACCAGTAAAAGTTACTGGATTTAGGGAAGGTAGGCCTACATTGTAAATAATAGAACAAATTTTCTGGCGTGTTTACAATGGACTTACAGCTAAAATCAGCCATTGGCTCTGTAAGTTTTAACAAAAAAGCTTTTCCGAGTCCAAACACACCCGAGTCCATTTCCCAGTAAGGCCACTTGTAGCCAGTATCTGAAAATGTATGCAGTCCAGTTATTTGAAACATTTATCTGCGTAGTTTATTTCGGCCAACAAACACTTCAGAAGGTCAAAATTTACGCACGCTCCAGCACTAAAGAGTTGTGCATGTAAACACTTGAGACCAACACTAGACAGCTGTGGTCTAGTACAGTGTGAAGTCCCTATAATGAAAAAATAATGTGCGTCAGTCACTATATTGAATATCTAAAAAGTTTGATATAGTGGTCGTTTGTCATAGTAAATTACGAATACAACATGGTTTGATGGGGAAATAGTATACACATATGGACTGGCAATGAGGTCACTAGCGCACGTCTATGGCCCCGAGGGCCTGTGAGTGACCACAAGAGGGTCCTATTTCTGGAGGCCGAGGGAAATAGGACCCTCTTGTGGTCACTCACAGTCACGAGGGGCACATAAACGTGCACTAGAGACCGAATTATGCCAGTCCGTATGTGTTTTATAACACGCCTCAGGCAAAAATGCACACATGTACAGGTGAAATTCAATTTAATACATTAACAAGCAACCTCCAGAGGGCGCAATAACCGGTCACTAGTTTTTGAGACTAGTGACCGGTCGGGAACACTAGCAGGGAATTACGCGCCCGCCCGAAACTTGATACGCGAGTCTAGTACATGCTGGCGCAAATTTCATGCACTAGCCTAAATTAGTGAACCTCACGTGACTGCGTTTCAGCCAGTCAGGATTGAGAATCAGAAAGAGGCGTGTTATAATGAAAACTAATGACCCCGAAGTGTTGGATTAGTGCGCCTCGGGAGATAGTCTCAATCATCCAACACCGAGGGATAATTAATTTTCACTATTTTCCCTAAAAAACATGTTGTAACTTGTATTTGTTTTACTATACCTCATAAATATTCTGTCGGGCAGCCGCAGTATTTCATGAATCTAAACCTCCATTTCTGAGATAATGCCATCAAGATAACAGTTTTCCAAACATGTAGTCTGATTTTAAACTCTCTTGTTTCATTATCCCACAGGTTGACTGTTGGAGTCTGGGTGTAATCCTCTACGCAATGGTATACAAGACCATGCCGTTCCAGGGAAACGATTTTACGCAACTCAAGGCCCAGATCACGGGAGGATCGTTCTATGAACCCAATGTCCCATCAGGTATGATACTGCTCTCTCCCCCCGCCCTCCCCCAACCAGCTCATTTTCAAAAGAAAATACTAAGCCATTACAGTTTCTTACTGTGGCAGCCCGAACCACCATGCCTGCAGAACGATCAATAATAATGATGGTTGTAAGAACTCTGGATGCCGCAATAGGGCGACATTTCGGGAAGACTCTCCCTATGCCAACTATTAAGTAAAATGTAGGCAACTCAATAAACCTGTTTAAAGAACCACTCAAAATGACACCTTATTTTTTTACCCGAAGCTTCCAAAAATGGTTCCAGACCAAAGAGAAACAGCTCTAGTCCTAATACAAATGATTTTTGACCTAAAAAAATGTCGCCCTATTGAGCGTGTCGCCCTAATATAGCTTTTTCATAGTTTTTGCATTTCACATGAAGAAATGAATGTTCACGTGTGCTTCACATTATAATGGGTTTATGAAACTTCATTTCACAGCCTATGAAGCATCTTCCACCAAAACATTGACATGAAGCATCTTCCATTAAACATCGACATTAGCAGCTGAATCCCCTTCACAAAATTAAAATATCTCTTGATTTCAGACCGGCACCTAATTTCACGAAAAATTGCATACCTTGCGCAACTTTTGAAAATGGCATAAGCCCCATAGGCTTGCGTGTAATGATCACAGGAATGTTGCGTAGCTTACGCAATCAAAAGTTGCGCAAGCGGGCTTATGCAGTGCGTAAGGATTCGTAAAATCGGCTGCTGAATATGAAAGCTTTCCTGTTCTTCTTTCTGTGTGGAAGAAGAATAGAAATGCTTAGAATTAGTAATAAAGATTTTGTCAAGAGTCTATGTTTAAAACATGTACTGAAAGTTTTAAACAGGCAATATAAAAACGAAGTGCCCATGTGCTTGGGTACAGCATGGATAGCTCCATGTACATTGTTATGTAACAATCGGGTTTGCAGTCATAGGACTTTGAATTCTTGTTGTCATTTCAGATGCATCAGACTTGATTCATCGAATGCTGACAGTAGATCCCCGGGAGAGAATTACGATCGAGGAGATCTTAAACCACCCCTGGCTCAGTGACGGGATTCGTCCCTGCCGGAAAGACCCAGAAATTCGGCAGACGGAAGTAGCTGATTACACTACGCAGAACACCAGGGAAGGCGGAGTGTACTCATGCAATGACAGTCTCCTCGGAGCTGTCAAGAAACCACTTGCCGGAATCTTGAAGAAATCCCTAAGAAAATCAAGTCATAAAATTGGTTCCGATGACAGTGGGGTGATGTCGTTTGTTGGGAAGGAGGGGCCTGGGCAGGACAGAGTTAAAGATTTATGGAAAGAAACGGAGGGGGCTGAAAGCCTTGAAAGACCCAAGGCTAAGAAAGGAATCTTGAAGAAACAGGGTAAAGACAGCGGAGGGGACAGCGGGCTCGGGATAAACGAATCGGGGCAGAGCAAAAGTAACGCCAGCTTGGACTCTAACGTGGAAGGAGAAAAACATGGAGCTAGAGAAAAGAACAAGAGGGATTCAGGAATTGACCAGGATTTGTCGACGTGCCCCTTGCCGGCGGAAAGCACACTCCAACATCCAACATGCAAGCTACGCGACCCCAACAGATTAGGCTACGTTTGTAAAATCACGCGCCGGCATTCACGCGGCAAGTATTCCAAGGTCGCGAAGATGTGGGAATCTATATATAGCACATCGGTCTCAAATGCCGGCAAAGACGCGCCCTCAAAATGTACCAAAGACGCGCTGCCAAAACGTACCAAAGACGCGCAACCGAAACACAGCAGCGAAAAAGCGGCTGCGGAACTCGAACACAACAACTCTAGCTCCAGTAATGAAGATATTCTTGGAATTTTGGACTCGCCGCGTCTTAGAACGCCAACGTTGACGAAAAAGTTCCAGTACACCGCGGAGGAGGTAAAAACAGAAACGACGGTGACAAATGCGGGGCATTCGTCAGCTGAATTTGCGGAGGAAGAAAACTATACAAGGGATGAGCTTATGGGAGCTATGGATGATGAATTACTGGAAGTTTATAAGAAAGCTCTAAAGATCTCTCAGGCTATCATGTGACTTTCTTAATTTTTTATTCATTGATGCAATAAGTTAAAGCCAAGCCAAGGGTCCCATTTTGCCATCATAAAATACAAAAAATAAAACTCGAAATTTAGCCAAAATTTCGACAATAGTTATCATAATAAGGCATTTCTGATGAGATCATGTAATTGCTCATCAGATATGCTTTTATTATATAATTTATTGTAGAAAACACGAAAACATTCAAGGCCAAAAACAAATTTGAGGAAAATTTCTTTTGAGCACTAATTTTGTGAGCAGTGTTATATTTATTTAAACCTCACAAAAATTAGTTTGAGGAGAGACATTGAAAGAATTTTTTCTCGAAAAATGTTTTGGTTTGTCAAGTCCAATAGAAAAAAAAAGATGTAGTGAAAACATGATTACAGAATTCTAGTTAACGACTCCACTAAAATACATGTTGGAGGTTTGTAGAATTCTGGTAAAAGTCAACAATACAGAACATGGCCGCTGAAATTTGTTTTTGTACCCTTTTGAAACTTGTCCTCCCAACTTGACAGTGGTATACATTATATGACACCAACAGGCATTGATAATTATTAAATGTCTGTTTGTCTAACATCACAGACTGCTGGAGCAGACATTACATTCCAAGGAGTCCACCATGTTCTAATTAAAACGTGGTGTTTCATGCCCAAGCATACCTCATTCATCTACATACCTGTAAGAGAAATCCGCAGAATGTTCAAACCATTTGGTGCGTAAATAAATAGAGAAAATCTCTTGACATGGTCTAAAAATTGTGCAGCTAGCCATGTTCAATCGGTTACATACATGTACAGTCGAACATCAATAACTGAGCACTGTTTAAACAACATTCTGCTTTTAAAAAAACAAGGAAAGTTTCGGGTCTCAATCCTCGTTCTTCATTGTTTTTATTTCTGATAATACAAGGTTCCTGTTATAACAAGGTAATTTATGCGAAAGGACTTCTTATTAACAAGATTAAATTGTATGGTGTGTATCACCCCTGCTTTGCCCATAGTTCTATAAACTCAGTTCAGGGTTACATACATGTATCTAGGGGTTCAGTACCATGCACGGACACCCAGGAATTTCCTTGGTATGACATAAAAACACAAAATTAAAAGGGAAAAACTTTTGTTGAGAGTTGTTCCATAGGTTTACTGCATTGGAGTCTCAGAGGGTGTCCGTGCATGGTAATCTTTCCAGCAGAGTACCGGTGGCAGTCAAAAGTAATATACCGGTAGCTGGTACCCAATTCTGTTAAGCACAATTACCGGTATTCTGCACTTGGCAATACATGTATTTTCTGCCAAATAATGCTGCAAATTTGGGCCCTGGTTTAAAAATTATTTTTGTTAAAATTACACAACTACATATCCATCATGTTCGAAGTAATTTGTCTAAAGATGTCTGTTCTGTGATACATGTGTAAGGCCCGCTTCAAACGTTGCTTATACCGTGGCGAATTAAATTCAACTTGGCACGACGTTAGCACGGTAGTTAGCACGGCAGACCCTGTCAAGCTAAATTTTTCTGCCGTGCCGAAATCATTTTGCCGAGCCAAATGGCTTCAAACGTCATGCTTGTGCCGTGTCGAATTTTAAAAAATCAGTCGAATTTAATTCGACACGGCATAAGCGCGACGTTTGAAGCGGGCCTTAGTCTGTGCTCAGGGCCAGTGCACTTTGAAAAACAAATCTAAATCAAATGTGGTAAATTTGATCAGTTTAATTAAAGATATTTGGATTTAGATTGGGGGAAATCTATCAATTTGAAATTATGCAACAAAATGTGCTTTTCTGGAAACTTTTGGTCGGTGGATTTTGTTTCGACCAATAACTCATTTAAGTTTTAAAATGACTTTGACAAATTTGAGTTTCTCAAGGTGAAATCGGCACTGAGCTCAGAAAGCATTCTTCACGTTTGTGCAATTCAATGTCTATAAATTATTTCTGAAATGTAATATTTGCATGTTTTGATTGCAATGTGATTTTTACACAATATAATGTGTAGAATAACGATTTTTATAAACATCCATTTCTGGCCTAAGAATTTATATGAATTATGTATTTGTAACTAGTATATAATTTTGAGTAACCTACAGTGTATTTTGTTGCATGTAGGTTTTTGTAAACTACAACTGCAGTGTATATGTACATTGTACAGTATGTACATGTACTTGTTTCTCTTCAGATTGTGAGTACATATGTACATGTGTGTATGAATATACTCTGTTATAGATAGATATACATGTACCATTGTTGTGTATTATTGTAATATATGTATTATAACCTTTTATTTTCGAGTAAGATTTTTCCAGTTTTTGACAAGTCTGTTGGTCCATTTAAAAAGCACGGCCCTCGTGACATAATCTGGCATTTTCCAGGACAGGTTTTATGTCAATGGATTAATTAAGTTATTCAATAAATTGATTAATTTATTTCATTTTTATTTATTTTAAGAGCACTTGAAATTACATAAGTCTAAATCCTTGAAACTGTGCATATCTGATATTGTTGCTGTGCTATAATTTTGAGGCAACTTTAACTTTTCTTTAATGATTTCTACTTTATATATTCATTGATCATTTTGGGGAAATGCACAATTTTCGGGAGCCCAAACCACCAAAAAATGATTCACATGAGAGTGTACACATATTTTCAATTTTGAACATAACACGCGGGCCACTTGTCTATACAAACCTTTAATACCCTAGGACTTTTAAAGGCCCAGACCAGGCATTACTAGACTAAAGATTTGTCCCTTGTATCAACTGGTAAAATATTTAAAACAGGGTACAGTAAATATTATTTATATACAGTTCAGAAAGAAATGAAATATTTGTATTAAAAATAACAATTCTTGATCAGAAAAGAAATTTGTTGAACACAGTGAACTTGGGGATAACAAATTGAAAAATTACCATGAAAATCGTTTCTGAAAGAATCCTGCAGTTAAGGGCTTTCACAAAATCATATCTTTGCTCCAGGGTTGTAGTCGAGTCCATCACAAGCCTCCACAAGTCCCTGGGTTTTAAGTCACAAGCTATTCAAAATGAACGTCAACAAAGGCATTCTGTTGTGCATGTTCATCCTTTGCTTCTTGTTACGGGACTTGTCACGGACTTGTGGTTTTATCGGCTCTGGACTTGTGATGGACTCTACTAAAACCTCTCGGCCTCCTAAATTTGTCGGTCTTGGTATATACTTTGAGTTTCACGTTTCTTTTTTGAACCATATATAAGTTATAATACCCCAAAATTGGTAAAAATATTACACATGCCTTTCAGTTTTTACTGTTATTAGTTAACTGTATACAAGCAACTCGTTGTCGTCATCAAAGTATGATGTTCCATAGGTCCCTTGTACCAGTAGGCCTATATATACAAATCCAGTCAATTTTAAACCATACATGTTCCACGTCAGATTTTCATTTATTTTTAATTAATAATTTCCCTATTATGACACAGTTTGTGGATAGCAAATGACATGAAAATATAACATGTACATTGCAGTACCAACATTTTAATAGACATTTATAAATGGATTATTTCTTGCCATATGTAAATAAAGAGAATATACATGTATTGCAAAATTCTACCATTGCAATTTATCAATGGGGGAATTTTTAGACGTCTGTGCTTAAAGTGTGCATGATATTGTAAGTACCGTACATGTAAAATTTGTGCATTCCATTTTCAGTTGTTGGTGTCAAACTATTAAACTACATGTGTACAAAAATATTTCTGTGTTTGAGACTGAGCAGTTACTGTCCTATTATGTTTACACTGTATCCATTTTTTAAAAACCGTTTTCCTTTTTTTTTCTTGAATTGATGCAAAGTTAACATTTAGAAATATGTCGATCTCTGAACATATTGAGTTAATATTTAATCCCAAAATATATATATCTCCAATAGAAATATCACCAACTTGGGATTGAAGGTGAACTTCTCATTAAAGAAAGATTTTCTATTGCACGTCATACTTCACACATGCGTGTCCGGGGCTGCGTTCCAAACACGCGAATGTTGGCAACGTTGGCCAACAATTTCGAGTGGAACGAATTGTGCGCCACCAACGAACTTTTAGATTGTTCGCGATGTTCGCGAGTCATTTCAAAATGGTGCCCATGACATGAAAGATGACAGACGATGGTTTGCAGTTTGGAAAATAACAAATAAAATGCACATTTTGTGGATTTCTCCGTTATCGCTGGCGATCATGGCGATAAACAATCAATAGCAACGTGTCACATTTCCTTACAAATTTGGCAAGCAGCGGAGAGCCAAATCACAACGTCGATGGGACTGTTGGCGCCGCCATCTTGACAATGTATTTTGGCAAACGATCCATTCCACATTGAGCAAACGTTGGCGCCAACGTTAACAAACCGTTCGCGTGTTTGGAACGCAGCCCAGACTTTTTTTTTCCAAAGCACCAACTTTGCAGTTTTCATTCGGCGAAATATACATTCTAGATTTTCTGCTTTAAAAGTTGTTTTTTTTTTAAGAAAAGGCGACAATTCATCGAACTGCAAAGAGAACAGACCACAACAAGCAATTTTATCCATAGAAACTGACATTTTATTAGTCACCAAAATCATGACTTAAATCAATTCCATGTTTCGTTATTAAAAAAATAACTAGATAAATATAATACAAAACAATTCACAAAGAACGCCAATCGTGGCTTGAAACCAATGTAAAAGTCTGATAAAAAATCAAACCAACAGGCCAACTAATTAAAAAAACAAAAAACATGCAGTAACACTGCTATATTAAACCCCAATTTATTTACAAAATATCGTTTGGCATTTTCAGAACAGTTATAGTCCACAATACATATTCGGTTACCATACACAGTTTGTCGAAATTCTTGGGCGTGTAACATGTAGCAGACGACAATTTGCATTGCAGATACACAGGTTAATACGAGACTTGCATGTTGATTGTCCACAAGACTTTACATTACACAAAATTTTCTTTTTTCCCCGAGGGGTGTGTAGTTTAATTTTCTTGGAAATGATTCAAGACTGCATGTGGTCATGGAGTTATGAAAAATGACCCAATTACTTAGCACACAAGGTTGATTTGTAGATCGTCTAAACTTTAATGGACGATTAGATGTAACATAATCCAAGTTGATTCAAATTCACTGCCCCCAAATATGCACTGTGCATATGATTTCTGTTCATAGAATACTATTTCAGGATTTTATGACAGTGAATGAATAGGAGCAGGCAAGCGATGTTTGATTGATGATAAGTCTCTTTAAGGACGAAATAGCAATTCTCAATTTCTAAATTCTTACCAGGGGTTGGGAGAGAGAGGATTGCATGTTGGGCAAATGAACAAATCGCATTACTGGGTGCACTCCACTAAATTGGCAAAGATCAGTGCACTGGTCACATCAATATTTTGTGTGGCTCTCAAAGTTCTGTTTTTTGTGTGCAAAGTTTAGAGGGGCAGCGTACAACAAAATCTTGATATCAGGTACGGGGTAGGGGAGAGGGTGGGGGGGGGGGGGGGGGGGGGGGGGGAGGCAGGGAGATTGTATTATTCTAGACTTATTTCAAGCCTTAGATCACGCATACTTTACAAATTTATGAGAAGTAACCTTATACATAATTGGTGATACGCAATATCAGACTTGAAATAAGTCAAAAATGGCACAACCCGCCCCCCGTAGCTGATAAATAATTTTTTCTTACACTGCCCCCTGTCCAGCATAAATATTAAGTAAGTATTTTGGACAATCTAGCTTGTCTGTTTGGTAATTTTCATTTTAAGTGTGAAATACAAGTAAATAAAAGTAATGGACTACCTGCATAAAATTTAACAATTAAAAACAAACCTTCAATGTGTTTTTAGGTTTTGCCAAGTCTGGTCAAAAAGGTAAGAATTTATACCAACATCAAAGTAATCGCACAGCAGAATCGATTACACAACTAATCAATGAAACCACGGCGCGCTACAAGAACAAACAAACGACAAAGGTCTTGGAGCCAAACTAGGTTTTACCCCGAGATGCTCCGAGACCTTAGTGTTTTAAATGATTTTATTAATATCGGACTTTTAGCATTGTGTTCTATGTGGGACCCGGCACAATTTAATGGCAAATGCAGCTTCCGTGCTTCCCCCAATAGTATCTGGCCCAGTGAGCTCCATATAGTTTTATGGTGGCGTACATAAAGGACATCGCATATTAAACACAGATGTCTTTGCAAATATTCGCGATGTCGCAAATATCTTTGCAAATAAATGCATTTGTGATGTCATACATTTCTTTGCAAATGTTTGTAAATATTCGCAAAATTTTCTTTAAAAAAACAATATGACACCGAAAATATTTGCAAAGATATATATATTTCTGGAAAGCCACCTTATATTTTTCGAACCCCATCACCACATGCACATGTAGACGTCCGGTGTGCAAAACCCTATATGCGCAACTGCATTCCGACGCGCTGCTGTACAACCACATAGGGACCGTCCAGTCCAGCGTAATCTGGCCCTATTTCTACACTGGAGAAAAAAAATAAAATAAAGATTGGTAGCAGTGGTTCCTTTTCAAGTTTCTGCAAAAGCAGCATTTACTGCGAAAACCATCACATGTAAACTTAAGATACTTTACCGTTTAATCATTATTATTGCTTACGAGTAACAACTGAAAGACCATTAAAAAAACAAACAAATATGAATTTTTTAAAAACGAAAAAAGACGATAGAGTAAAAACGAGCGCGGTCAGACTCGGTCTGTTTATGCAACAAGTGACGAAAACAAGAAAATTTACACCTTTTGAAGTTGAATATACACTGTTTAAGAGTTTGTATTTTTCGGTGGTTAACTACGAAACTTTACGTCAACTACGGTACTGTAATTGTCCAAGCGCTAGCTAATCCTAGTATAAGACTATCGAGCGTTAACCGGGGGCTAAGTTCATAAAATCATCGTCAGCAGAAAGTTTTGATTAAATTGTTATTGCTCGGCGGAATTTTGCGGAGTTAAATCGAATATTATACAAACTACAATTTTGTTCTGTGCAAAGCTAGATTTTTATTCTGCCGACAAATGTTATGAAATTTGCCCCATGTAGCAAATAACCCTATCCCTATATATTAAATTACAGCCAATCAGCGACCAGTATGTAATCTACAAAATACTAACTTGTACACAAAGGCCATTTTTTTAAAACAATGCTTAAGCTATAGAGAATATTTACAGTGAAATGGCATAAAAGCATAAATACACAGCCGTCTGTTTACGATTTTATTAAAAATTGCATAACAATAAAAGACTTGTCTGTGATCATATATGATGTAGTTAACAATGTAGTGTGAACTATTTTGTTATACATTGCATTGCCAGCAGCCAAGCATTGGTGCATGGACAAATTATATAACTCGATATGCCAATATTAATCTACAGGTAGTTTTTGCACCCGTAACCAGAACATTATTCTGATGTAACTGTGGATTTTTAAAAAATGGCTAGTTTTGGTCGTCGGCAAAGGAAGCCGTTTATTGATTGAATCAGTAAATAAGTCAGAAACATTTTTTGGTTAATGTCACAAAAACATGCCCCTAGAGCCCTATTTCAGCTGCTGGTTACTAGTTAAATTCATTTCAACACACAAACACGTTTCCGGTTATAACCGCAAAAACATGGCTTTCTCTTTACCACTGCCTGATGAACAGAAGACTTAAAGTTAGCATGGTCCACATCGTTGACTACATGACAAAGCAACAAAGAAGTCTTTTATTGTTATAATGTTAAACTACTATCTAGGTGGAGTATTCCGTTATATTAATAATTGCATCACCTCTTAAACTTCCATGAGCCTTAAAGGCACAGGCTCGTCAGCAATGCGCGCGTGCCAAATTCGTGCCACGAAATACGCAGCTTCATGCCTTTGCTATGGAGCTGCATATTTCGTGGCACGAAATTGGAGTGCACGCATTGCTGACGAGCCTGCGTCTTTAAATGACTTGGAAACTTTCCATAGACATACATTTTGTAATTTTACTACAGCCATATAAATGTGGACATACATGTAGTTTAATGTACAAGAAGAGTAACACTACACATTGGAATCTATTTGAGTGCAACTGTAGTTCTTCCAGGATAAGGATACATGTAAAATATTTACTTCTCTTTTTGTTTAAAATACCTCATGGCTTTGCGACTGAAACATGATATGGGAACCCAGGAATATTTAAGTAGTTAAAATGGTTTGCCTAAAAACTGAACCTTTAAAAGCATCTATAGAATTTGAACTGTTATTAGATTAAGGACGTTTTTATTTCTAAAGGAAATCCCAAATCCCGCAGCACTTCTTGACACCAACTTCAAATGTGTCCATCGCATTTTGAAGCACTTCGCAATATACAATGTACATGTATGCCAAACATTGCCGGCTGAGAACATCATTGGACATTTACATTTGGATACAAGTGAAGATCCTTACATTGGCTCATTTGGCTGCTCGTTTAAAACTCAGGAAGAACAGGATTGACCACTCTCACAGACGCCATCTTTGTAGGAAAAATGCTACTTCATATTAAATGCCATCAAGTAAGCGTATGCACAGCCTGGAAAATGTTCCAAACACGCGCGCGTGTTGCTCGAAATACGGTGCAGCCGATGCGCGTCACAAAAATTTACGCTCAAGATCCTGATGCACGTGACAATTTGTTGGAAGTGACATCATTTGAGAGTGATCAATAAGAGAAAAGAAATTCAGTGATACAAGCGAGAGGAAAACAAAAAAATTAATAAATAAAAAACTGTGTGCACGATAAGTACCAATTATGAGCAAAGTGCTAACATTGTTTCCCAAATAACCTCCCAAGAAACTCTGTATTCTGAAGAACTCTCGCTTCAAAGTCGTGACCCCATTCTTTGTGTCAAAAACTTAAATTATGCGAACCAGTGCAGAAAGAAAAATGCAGAACGAAAATTCTGAATTTGTAAACTGGATTCATGTCAAACAGTTGCATTAAAAACAAAATTATTGCATTGACATACACAGCTTGATAAAAAAAGTCTAAATATTAATTAATTTCCACCACTAGAAAATGTATACACATTAAATTTATGCAGAAGCAATTCTCAAACTGGTTTCACTGACTCAATATTGTAAAATGTAATCTTTCTTTGGAAAGGTACCAGACTATGTATACATTATAACGACAGACATATAGAACCTATAGACTGCCAGTAGGGGGTGCAAAACTAAAATCAGATTGGGGGCATGACTTGGCATTTTTGAAACGTTGCGTGCAGCTGACGCGCAAGACACGTATGATGCGCACAATGACGTGCATGACGCGTTGCACACATTATTAAACAAACACAACTTGCAGTTTTTTATCAGTTGTTAAGCAGCTTGTTTAGCTCTTTTTAACAAATTACCAGCCTTTTTCATGCTTCAAAACTACTTGATGCTGAATTCCGACATAATTATTTAAAACATGTTTTGACATATGTGACCGGCTCCAGCAAAACCCAACACTTGTGATGAAAATTCAAAATTTAAGTTTTGGTATCAGCTTAGTGTGCATACAAAAAAAAAAAAGTATCTTTTAAAACATGTTTGAGGAAATTCTGATAATTTTTGGCGAAGTTATGACCAATTAAAGTATGACAGATCAGAAAAAGTGAAATGGAACTATTGGTCTTTAAAGTTTGACAAACTAGTTGAGAAATAATATGAGAAATTTTGAGACAGTTCAAACAAAACAAATCTTGAATGTATCCCGATGTTGATTCTACCAAATTTTCAAGTTGGTCCCAGAGGCCATTTTTTAAGGTTATAGGCCCATATCACGTAATGGGAAATGCCGAGAAGCGTCGGGTTTTGTCAGAGTCAGTCACATATTGCCAGCTATATTGGACACTGCGTGTATAACAGGGCAAGCGTTTGAGTTCAATCATTTCAGGTATTATTATCTTAATTACCATTAAAAATAGCATTACTTATGATACACAGACTGGGAAGATTTTAGAGAAATTACATTTACATATTACATTGAGCCATAACAGTGGCAATATGCACACAGCACCGTTTACATCAAATATACATTCCATTTTCAGAAATCAGTTAATCACGCTTTACAAACTACTTACCAACCAATCAAATATTGGGTATCCCCAGTACACTCATATGCCATTGCAGCAACTGCTTACTGGGTTTGTGACTTTTAAGCATAAAACGGCATCTTTATCTCATTCTTGCCTCATTTGTCCGACACAATCTTTTCTGAGCACTGGCCGACTAGATGGTATGGATACCAGTGAAAGCTAGCTGGTGCACGACAGCAGCATTTCACATGTTGAGGCAGCCGAGGATGAGAATTATATCGACCACTGGAAGAAAAAACAGGAAATTTACAAAAAATTAGACTGATTAAAACTGATTTCTTGATTTGACTGTGATTGTAATGATTTATCCGTCACGTGATTTTGAAAAACAATTATTGACCTAAATCATATTTTAAACTAGTTTTGTTATAGCCAGGTTTTTTTTGTTTTAACAACTTATTTATCCGAGTTATAAATTTGTCCCCTTACTAAAATGTTATGACTAGGCTTGGGGAAAACCCTGGAGTTGATTACAATAGACTGATCCAGTAAGCCCCGCTAACGTAGAAATGCATCTAGCATCTTCAAAGTGCACAGAATCATTAGATTGTTTGAATCACCAAAAGACCACGTGGATCACACCAATGTCCTTTAAAATGATTGGTTGGTGCAAATCTCGGGGGCAGAGCTTGAACGTTTCTGGATTGGTCTATTCTTTCCAAATTGGAAATTGGAATTGCGATTCTTTCGGAGGAATTATCTTTTAGTGATTCCATAATTATCTTGGCGATTTCAGAAGTACCCGGCAATTCTGAATGTTGATGTAGCAAAAATAACCATATTCCAGGATTTTTGCAGTGTTTTGCATCAGGTGTGCAAGATATTTTTCTATTGATTGCTTTCCAGTGACGTAACGACTTCCATCCACCATTTTGGGTGTAATTTTTCATGACGCACGTGGATCGAGTTATTACCGGCCAAAAAAGCAAGAACAGCGCATTGGTTTGCACTAAGATCTGTTACTTAACCTTGCTTTATGTTGTTGCGTCATTGCTGTTGCATCGATACAGATAAAAAATGTCTTTCTTCAGGCTAAAAATCATGATCAAGTAAAATAAAAACAAGCTGAGTGCATGCTCAATCATTTAAACGTATCGCAATGCGCGTGTGTGGCATCTTCGAATGAAAGTACGCTGGCGAGTATTTTTTACGCGTGTTCATGTGCGTATATTTGCACACGCGTGTACGCGCGTGACAGTTGACCACCAAACACTCCCGGATGTTTTACGTCACGGAAAGCGATCAATACTTAAGGCCTGTCCGCATTGGACTTTTTTTTGGGAAAACTTACCTAGACGATGGGTACTTTTCCCATTTAAGTCCAATGCGTACAGCCTAGGATGTTTTCCTCTCAGTAACTTTTCCTGAGTCTAGCGGTTACTTTTCCTGGCCAACCTCTGCTCAGGAAAATTGACCAGGGAACTTTTCCCGAGACGAAAAGTCCAATGCGGACACAGCGAGTGGGTAAAAGCACTCTGGAAACGTACGTCCGGGCCGTGAAGGTCAAACTGCAAAGGGACACTGTGCATGCTCTCCCATAGTCTCAGTAAAATTTTACTGTGTCAAAAAGTCCAATTGCGGACTTTAGCCATTTTTCATTTTACCATCGTCCGAGTAAAACCTTCTAAAAAACAAGTACAGACTTTTGTCTGCAGACTTCTGCATTGAGGGAAACTACATTTCATTTTTGGATGAGTATACATTACAACACAACATCTCTGATACCCCACCCTAGATATTAACATTCTACTCTACCTGCATTTATTTCTGTAGATAATTGCCAACCATCCACTCTACAGCGTGTTGTTGAGTTGATCACACAGCGCGCTGAACTTATCAGCCAGTGTGTCGTATTCATTCTCCTTCAGTTCCTCAATGATCTGACAAATAACATAGAAATAGATTAAAACCACTCTAATTTAAGATGTTACAATCTGCTTCGAGGGTATGAATGTGGAATTGCTTTTTTGCCAAATCCAAATTCAGTGCCCAGTGATGTAGTTGAGATCTTTCTCAAACCTTTCAAATAAATCAAAATAAAGTGATACTAAAGAAATTAATTTCATAAAAATTTGCAGCTCTAAATTGTTGCTGGGCCGGCAATGTGACCAATTCGCTTTTGGGCCAAATGGGCCATCTTCAGGGGGCAAGTACCCCCCCCCCCCCCGCCAACCAGGCATGAGTTGCCACTTTGCGTTTCTACTGTCAAATTTTAACCAGTTGACGGCGGGATTATGTTTTGGGGAAGAAAAAAAAGCCAATTTTTACAAAGACAAAAGTGATTGGCCAAAAGTTAAGACCAGGGGCCAATTTCAAAAAACATGTTACGCTTAATTTTGGATTTAGCATAGCATGAATATTCGCTTGCAAGGGCCTATTTTATAAAAGTTGTTCTAAGAGAGTGCGCACGCAACGCTGTCGTCCATTTTGTTCAAATGCGTTAGTCGTCTGCTTTACTTGTGTCAACATTTTCAAGTACCATCATCGGTAATGTTTCCAATTTTAAATAATTATCACTACCACAGAAGACCCTTCCTTGCCTGTCGCTGACTGGGATATTTCAACAACAGCTGAAAGTTGTGTACCTGTTGGAAAATGTGTCTCAAAATTTCCCGAGAATGGCGAAGAAAAAAGATACCGTCGCGTTAGCAAAAAATCGGTTGGTTAGCATGCGGTTTGCTTTGGTATTGCTTAAACGGTTTTATGAAATGGAGAGAGGGCTGCTTAATAATAAATCGGGTGCTAACATGCGTTATGAAATTGGCCCCTGGTCAGCACCACAAATACAGACTCTTGAAAGTCATTTCTACAGTCAATGTACGGATCTTCTCACCAAATAAATGCACAGTGACCTAACAACACAAAAATATTCCACCGAACATGCGAGCATATAGCAATATGGTGTCGATAACCGTGAAAGGGTTTTGCTTGAAACCTGCATTACCTGTTTCTTGTAGGTGATTGCATAGAAGAAGTAGAGTTCATTGAGAGCGGTGTTTGTGTGGAAGTCATACTGGTGTGTGTGGGAATGTTCAGCAAGCATTGCACTCATGTCTTGGTCACTGATGGCGGGCATCTTACGGATGTCTTCAAAGTAGCTGCAGTGGCATAATAATAATGGATAATTATAACATTTATATAGCACACATTTCATATGAATATATCCACATACGCAGAGCTGCCAACCCTCTCGGATTTTGGGGAGGACAACTGGGGAAACGGGTTCATTCCGCGACTCCAAACACATCTAAAAATCCCCAAGGTTGTTAATTAACAATCCAGGTTTTTTTAAATCCATGCCAGGACTCACAAAATTAGTCATTTTCCTTAGAATCTGTTTCAAAATCAAGGAGGGTTGGCAGCTCTGCATACGTTACACATGATAATGGTTATGGGTAATTCCCAAAATTAGGGGTTCAAAAGTGTGACATGCTTTTTAAGATTTCCAAGTGTTTTTAGTGATTGAAAGTGGTTTCCCAGTAGAAAATACTTATTTTTATTTCAACAAATGCCACTCAAATATAATCTTTGTGAGCAGATATGGCACCAAGGTTAACGGCACAGGCTCGTCAGCAATGCGCGCCCGCCAAATGTGTGCCACGCAATACGCAGCTCCATAGCAAAGGCATGGAGCTGCGTGTTTCGAGCACGAATTTGGCGGGCGCGCATTGCTGACGAGCCTGTGCCTTTAATGCAAACACATTCTACAGGCAATTTTCATTGGCGTAGGTAACCCGGGACACCAAACTCCTATTCAATACCATGGAACAAATTCTAAGCCTTTATGGTCTTTTGTTTTGAATATTTTTCAGGAATCGGAGAACAAAATATTGAAGAAATTGATGCTGCCCCCTATAATCACAGGCCACAGTCCATTACTGAGAATTTGTGATCATGAGTGGTGATTTTTGAAGCAGAGAGTGTCGTACGTAACTGGGACACCAAAACTTTTGGACCCCTAATTTTGGGAATTACCCTTTTATGGAACCTCATTTTGCAGCACATGAGGAACCACTTGTGAACATAAATTGATTCGCTGTTTGTAAGAAAGCGAGTTTTTAAAAATATAATATCTCTGTATTAGTAGTCCATTACTCAGTGTGTTATAAGATAACTGTCGACCCTGAAACATAAATGAATCTATGCTTTTTGTGCTCCAAGCACCGAGTCCTCATTGTTGCAAGCCTTGTGTAGCCATTTTTGCGATGGCTTGTGAGGCATAGCAACAGTAACTAAGTGGGCAGGGTTAATTAGGCAATCTTGGAACTATAAACTGTGTCATGCACCAGAATTACATTATAATAATAATAATAATGACACAGCATTTGTAAGGCGCACAGTATCTAACACCGTTATTCAAAGGCGCTGAGGCCATTATTATCGCTGCCCTTATGAAATCACCAGAACCATTTCGCTTCAACTAGGTGGCTGCCTGGCCAGTGGCGCCGACCCTATCAGCACTTAGATTGTGGCATTCTCCCGTCATTATGCATGACTCGGTGACGGTTTTTCTTGTAAAGTAACATTTTGAGGCACTGCAATTAATTCAATGGATTTTTAATCCTTTATTAGTGCACAGGGTGGTTGCTAGAATTCCAAAACAATCTCTGCATCAAAGGGTTAAGGTATGGTTTGCACTTGTTTACTTCAGTGACTTTTGCTTGGGCTCAGTTCTCCTTAAATAAAAACTTCCAGTTTTAAAAATTTGACAGGGACATTAACTCACCTGGCCACCCATTTCTTGTACTTGGGTATATCCTTGGCATACAGCAATCTACTGGACGATGAATCCTTGGTCAATGGATGGTCCGATACCGAGCATGCATCCATTAATGTCTGACCGATGATGGAGAGGCAAGCGTCCACCGTCTCCGATTTGTAGATGTCAAAGATGATGTCTGGGTTCTTGATCAGGTTTACCCAGAACCGCAGAGGTAGGCTGGAGAGGTGGAAGAAATATTGGGATTATTTTAGGATGACATAGATGTTGTGATTGGTACAGAGATTTCACTATTAACCTTAAAAATACATTGGAATAGACGAGATTTTTTTTTTATCAATTTAGTTTTCACTATTTTCCCTCAAAACCATGAGATTTTACTGTACTATTTCTCATAAATATTTTGTCAGGCAGCCGCGGTATTTCATGGATTCGAACCTCCATTTTTAAAGGCAGTATACATCATTGGTAATCTCGAAAATCAGAAATGTTCACAGATTTACGCCCAACTTACACAATATAAACATGACGGTAGAAAACTTCCCATAAAAAGGTTTTGTCCGAAGTGCTATAGTCTTTGAGAAATGAGTAAAACAATTAGTTTTCGTCTCATGAGACGAAAATTCAATTCGCCCCAAAACCATTTCGCCCAAGGCCATTTTGCCCCAAACTATTTCGCCCGAGTAACATTTCGCCCCAAATTACTTCGTCCAAACACTACATCGCCAAATGCCACTTCGCACCAAATGCCACTTTGCACCAAATGCCACTTCGTGCACAGGCTGTGGTTCAGGGCGAAGTGGTTTAACATTCATTTTACCTCAGTACTTGGCTCAGGTTTGCTGCACACGGTAAGATTTTTGCCTCGTGCAGCAGAAAAAAAATCAAACGTGATAGATTTTTGTCTCACAGGCCAGTGAGGTGGAAAACACAGCAAAATTTGACCGCACACGGCAAGCTACGTGCCAAGCAAACAGTCATGAATGACTGTTTGGTCAACAGATAGCTCTCGTGTGCGGCGGCCTTTAGACCTTACCTGTTACTCTTCCAGGAATGCACGACATCTTGGTTCTGTATGCAGTGCAGCGCGGCCTGGTCATCCAGCATGTCAAACAGATATTTGATACAGATGGGCAGGGTGTCGCCGCGGTGGTTCACGCTGAAGATCATCTCAAATAGCTCATCATTGAATGTTTGCAGCACGCCCTGGGGAGGGGATTCAAAATGACAAAATATGTTGGAAAATAAAATATAAGTTATCCCATGAGTGCGAGTAAAATACGGCATAATGTAGTGATTTGCGTGCCGTATTTTATGAACAGGACACAGTGGTTTAAAAGCCAGTACCACCCAGACATGACAAAATACCACAAACTTACTTCAATATACCTTCGATGTAGTCACTTTGCACACCCATTCAACCTATTTACAATCCAAAACAGTTCATTAGCCAGCCGCAAAACCTCCAAGAGGCTCTAAAATGCACGCAGTTCACGAAAGCTAAAGCGCTTTCTATTGACGATTACTTTGACATTGTTTGAAGTTATGCCTATTTCAAACTCCCGTTGAGCTGATGCCTCTAATGGCGAATTCTGGCGGTTCGTTTGAAGTGTTCTCTGTATTGTTTATTAAAAACGCATATTTAAATCATATTTTGTTTATTTTGGGACGTTAATATTGTATTCCTTTCTCATGAACATCAACCTCGGAAGGAGATGACAAATAGAGCGCTTTTACCACAGTCGGTGATAAAGTGTCCATTCGGTTTTCCTCATGAGACTTTGGCAAAACCAGAAATGCCTCAGCTAATATACATGTAGTTCATCAAGATGCTTTTTCCAGATGAACTGCCTTTATTTTTTCAGCCCTTTTCCCCCCACTTATATCCCTCACAATTCAAATTTGTCGTGCGACCTTTTCCTCAAATAATCTCTCTCGCAATCCCACGAAACCTGGTTTTTGCCGTCCAACTTATTTTTCTTTCACATACTTTCAATTATCATACAACATTAATCATAATCCACATCCCCTTTCATCAGAAACCTGACGAGAAGTTCACACAATGGACCTCGTAGAGCTAGCTAAAGCCACGATGTTGCTCACTCTCGACAACTGTCGTCAAAAGAGGGCGCTATTCATTTACTATGCGTTAGCTGTAGGGAGCAATGTGGGCCGTAGACGTCTTTGAAAAGGTCGATTTGTTTCGCTCAAAGAGACTTTGCGCTAATTTTGCGGCGGATTACTTTTGTAGCCAAGTAACCAAAGTAACAATTTTTGATGAGAGTAGAAAGTTTTGCCCTGGCCGTTTATGGCCGATTGTAAAAATATCTGACTGAACACATTTTGCCCGTTTTTCATATTTTTCAAAACTTCTCGATAAGATATCACTGTTTCGTTTACCACTTTACTAATAATTATTTAAAACAATCATTATACCAATGGAAAGAGCATTTCAAGGACTAAAACATAATGCATAGAACATTTTGAAAAACTGTTGTTATATTCAGGAAAAAATGAGATTTAGCTGAGTTGACTGCACGTTTTAATTACTCGGCTCATTCTCATACAGTTACATTAAGGCTACAAATAGGCAATTTTTCGGGGCACAAACAAGCTTTTTTGCCCCAAATCTATTTGTTCAGATACAACTGACTTGTTATAAGTCAAAAAACTGCAAACCAAAATCGGCCGAAATGTCTGGGTCTTAAACCACTGTGCAGTAGTGGGATAAATAGATCCTCAACACATGGGTAGGAGACGAGGGGGCTTCAAAAGTGGGGGGCAAAGATGTCAATTTGCCCCTCCACTTTTTTGCCTCCCATATAAGACGTAATTCATATTTTGTCGGCAAAATCATGGTACTGTCGGCAAAAATAACAAATTTAATGAAACTAATATAACACCGCTGATAAAACGCCACGACATTGACAATGCTATTACATTATATTACATGTATGTCTATACTAGCTGTTGCGTAAGGGTGAAGGCACTGAGGGTGAGGGTGAGGGCGGCAGGTGGGCGGGCGGGCAGGCAGCACCCCCTCTCCCCCCTCCGCAGAGCGACACTGGAGCGATCCACTGTGCCCCTCACTTTTGAAGAGCTTGCTACGCCTATGCTTAAGCAAACTTGAGGCAAATAATTACACATACTGCACTTGCAATTATTTTATGCATTACGCAGTGTGTGACTTAAATAGAAATCGGAAGGATGTCTTCCATGCAGTAAACCCAGGGAACCAGCCCAAATGTGATTTACACCATTTCTTGAAAACACGGACAGAGTTTTTACTTGTTTTCTCGGAACATAGACAGGGTACTGAGCTGACTTATACACAGGTGGGTTTTTCTCATACACATCCTCAATCACACATGGAGATAACACCGTTTGTAACAGCTTCCCAATCCTGTAATCCATTTTTTTTTTTTAAGAGAAAAATTATTTTAAAATCACCTTCGTTGTGAGTAACCTTGGAAGGTAGATTTCTGCCATCATCTTGTCGACTTTAAATCCTGATTTTTTGTTGTAATCGGAGTCCGATGGTTTGACGAGATGCCATAGCTTAGTGCCATTGCTGTCTGTGTCTGCAGGCAGCATAGGGGTGGTAACGGAGCGGTTGGGACTACTGGCAGATGGCAACGTCACTGGGAAGGACACAAAACGAAGTGTGAAATGAGGCATTATATGTGAATATCCGCAACAAACGAGGCGGACGGTTTGATGAGATGCCATAGCTTAGTGCCATTGCTGTCTGTGTCTGCAGGCAGCATAGGGGTGGTAACGGAGCGGTTGGGACTACTGGCAGATGGCAACGTCACTGGGAAGGATACAAAACGAAGTGTAAAATGAGGCATTATATGTGAATGTCCGCAGCAAACGAGCAGACGGTTTGACAAGATGCCATAGCTTAGTGCCATTGCTGTCAGTGTCTGCAGGCAGCATAGGGGTGGTTAGGGAGCGGTTGGGACTACTGGCAGATGGCAACGTCACTGGGAAGGATACAAAACGAAGTGTGAAATGAGGCATTATATGTGAACGTCCACAGCAAACGAGGCGGACGGTTTGACGAGATGCCATAGCTTAGTGCCATTGCTGTCTGTGTCTGCAGGCAGCATAGGGGTGGTAACGGAGCGGTTGGGACTACTGGCAGATGGCAACGTCACTGGGAAGGATACAAAACGAAGTGTAAAATGAGGCATTATATGTGAATGTCCGCAGCAAACGAGGCGGACGGTTTGACGAGATGCCATAGCTTAGTGCCATTGCTGTCTGTGTCTGCAGGCAGCATAGGGGTGGTAACGGAGCGGTTGGGACTACTGGCAGATGGCAACGTCACTGGGAAGGATACAAAACGAAGTGTAAAATGAGGCATTATATGTGAATGTCCGCAGCAAACGAGGCGGACGGTTTGACGAGATGCCATAGCTTAGTGCCATTGCTGTCTGTGTCTGCAGGCAGCATAGGGGTGGTAACGGAGCGGTTGGGACTACTGGCAGATGGCAACGTCACTGGGAAGGATACAAAACGAAGTGTAAAATGAGGCATTATATGTGAATGTCCGCAGCAAACGAGGCGGACGGTTTGACGAGATGCCATAGCTTAGTGCCATTGCTGTCAGTGTCTGCAGGCAGCATAGGGGTGGTTAGGGAGCGGTTGGGACTACTGGCAGATGGCAACGTCACAGGGAAGGATACAAAACGAAGTGTAAAATGAGGCATTATATGTGAATGTCCGCATCAAACGAGGCGGACGGTTTGACGAGGTGCCATAGCTTAGTGCCATTGCTGTCTGTGTCTGCAGGCAGCATAGGGGTGGTAACGGAGCGGTTGGGACTACTGGCAGATGGCAACGTCACTGGGAAGGATACAAAACGAAGTGTGAAATGAGGCATTATATGTGAACGTCCACAGCAAACGAGCGGAAGGTTTGACGAGACGCCATAGCTTAGTGCCATTGCTGTCTGTGTCTGCAGGCAGCATAGGGGTGGTTAGGGAGCGGTTGGGACTACTGGCAGATGGCAACGTCACTGGGAAGGACACGAAATGAAGTGTATGCTAATATGAAAATTAAGCTAAGACGACTCCAAGATGACAATAAATGTAACTCTCAAGACACATGGTCTTTAGCGTAGTATTTTTCAAGACCTCTTCCGTCCCTCCCCCGAAATACTACTGATCACCATTTTTTTTTTCTGTCAGTACCATGAAGGAAAACATTTTACAGTGCCCTCGAAGCTTCCCCATTCCCCCTACCCCGTCCTATGCTTTGTAGAAATGTGAAGATGTTGACAACCTTGGACGGCCCCTTAACAAAAGAGAGCTACCTTGAATCTACACACAATTTAACACTTTCAGGAACCAATTATTCTGTCGGACAGCTATTCAGATAAGGCCAATGGAATCATTTGCTAAGACACACAACATTTTACTTCGTGAGCTGACAAGGAAAAAAGGTTTAAAAACAGTTATGTTAAAACGAAATTATGTTCTTTTAAACGTTTTCTAAAAATGATGCATCCATATGCGTGTTTCTATTGAGAACCATTTACTGGATAATGCCGGAAAAGACAGAAAATGTGCTAAGTAGAAATAGGTCTTATCCGCTATTTTCCGGTAAATAGCAGAGTAAATTTTCCCCGGCAATTTTCCTTCTCGAGGAAGGAAAATTCCGGGGAATTTATCCGGTAAGCGCCAAATGTAGCTGAAATTTTTGCAGGCTAGTTTACCAACGTTCTTTACTAACATGTACATGTATGTTATGCCCTTATTCCAGGAATCCATAAAAAGTTTCATCTTGCAAATGATACATTCAGCCTTTAACCCTTTCAATACCGCATTGTTTTATGGGGTCACACTGCCCTGTACCGCATTCTTTCACACAACGCACTGTTTTATGCAACTTGCAATGTTTACTATTTGTAAACCTCAATTTTCCATTTGAAGACTTCGTTTTACAGAAATTCATTGTGTATATTATTTGTAGGCAATGAAATGCTCTTTCATTTGATACCAAACACTTGATTTGGTGGCATTTGTTACCCTTTTTACGACCACGAGCTGCTCTTCCACCTTGACCGGCGACACCAGCTAGCTACCCAACGCGTCCACCGGCACCCCGTCCACGGCGGGCCGCTGTAGTAGAAGCACTCGGACTAGGCATATCGTTGTCATCCGACGACAATAGACATGGAAGAAACTTCACTAGATTCACCGGAATCCTCACTAAGTTCTCTTCAGAACTTTCCAAATCTATATCGGAGTCACTATCAGCAAATAACTCTGCTATTACTTACGCATCACGATCAGCCATAATGGTGATATTTTGTCCCAAAAAACAAAAGAAAATTTGTTGCGTGTTGTTTTTCTCGGAAAATCGTAATGGAAACCCCACACGTGTTATACACCATTGTAAAGCTAGGTCAATGGACTTCCTGACTATATAAAATCCAACAACAGAGGGCAGCAAACGCAAATAATGGAGCTTCTCGAAAACAGCAGCCTTCTGTTGTCGAGTGAACTCGACATTGGTACGGAAGCACACTGCGTTGCGCTGTCCAGTAAACTCGACATTGGTATTGAAAGGGTTAAACCCTTATTATAGAAACTAGAGCCACTTACTGTATTTGGAGTTGGAGTACATTGACATGGTAAAGCCTTGTTTGGGGACAAGGGCAATCGTTGCACCATCTCGGATCTGAAAGAAAACCACCAAATAGAGTTACCCTATTACTACCTTGGTTTTTTTAAAGCATGACATTGCATGCTTAGGTCTTTTCAAGGCACAATAACAAAAACAGCAAAATAAACAAAAACAAATTAAAGATGAATTTAGAAACACGAGAAAATTGCAGTGCCCCGACTAGGATTCGAACCCTTGGATTACATGGCCAATTGTTCTACCAACTAGATTATCTGGGCATCCCGCCGGGGCACCACAACAATCTCGTGTTTGTGAAGACCTCTCTTCACGATAGGCCATCAGTGTAGCCAATTGGTTGGCATGGATTTGCCCCACTGCATTGTTAGAAAAAGAGAGGCAAACACGAGATTGTTGTGTTGCTCCGGCAGGATGCCTAGATAGTTCAGTTGGTAGAGAAATTGGCCATGTAAGCCATGGACCTAGGTTCGAATCCCAGTCGGGGCACTGCAATTTTCTCGTGTTTCTAAATTCATCTTTCAATTATCAATCATGTCATATATATATAAAAAAAATCTTCCCGAAATAATATTTTTTATCAAACACCAATTACTGATAGTTTCATTTAGTTTCAAATTGTTACAATGTAATAATACTGCACCAAGAACACGGTAAAAATGATGGAATAAATTTGTTTTTGCAAGATAATTCCACACTGAAAGGCCAAAACAGCCAAAACCAAACACCGCTCAACCGTGCCCTTTCTAAAGCATACTTTGGGCATCTCATTAGCATACTTTTGACCACTGGATTGAAATGATACTATTTAGCAGAAATGTCGCAGAAAAAATACTTCAGCACATCCAGATGGTGTGTTATGTGCAAATGTGAAATGTGCTACACGCATACATGAAACAAACCGGTTATGGTGTGGTACTATTCAATAATGGATCATTCCATGAGGTTGGGTATAAAAAAAAAAGCGGTGTCCATGTTGCGTTGGTACAAGTTCTTTTATTTAAAGACTGGAGAATTATTTATCTGGTGAAATATTTGTTGTACTGAATATGGCTAGGTGTCCCAATATAATCATGTTGTTTTCACTGACCAATCTCTCACAGATCATGAAATATGTGTCTTACCTACGCAACATGGACACCATATATGTTTAACAATATGAGTACATTTTGGAGTTCTGTAGTTTTGTTACAATGTGATGTAAATACTTCTATTGTAGTGTAACATGTGTTTCTTAATGAAATGAATACTTAAAGTAGCTGGGCTGGTATGTCACACTTTTTGTACCCAACCTCGTGGAATGACCCTTATACAGCCGAAGCTGGCTTATGGAAATCTACCGGTTCAACTGATAACAGTGGGCTACTGACATGGTCGGTCTCCCCTCTCCCCCTGGTCTGTCTTACCTCTGGATAGTTACAGAGCATCTTCAGCCTCCTCCATTCACCTTCAGTCTTACTGTCGTCATCTTGAAGCAACGTGCTTCCTTCCCGCCATTCTGTTTACACAGGGAAAAACAAATTCACAATTTGTATCTGCAGGTCCAATAAAATATTGGTAACTCAAACTCAGATAACTCAAATCTCTGGTTAAAGGCACAGGTTCGTCAGCAATGCGCGCGCGTCACATTCGTGCCATGAAATGCCTTTGCTACATGGAGCTGCGTATTTCGTGGCACAAATTTGGCGCGTGCATTGCCGACGAGCCTGTGCCTTTAACCTGTACTAATGCCACATTTTCAGCCAAAACTTTGTTTAACATTGGAACATAATGTGCAATAGGTGGCTGCAAACCACCTTGATTTAACAAATACAACATATTTCTTCATCAAAATGGCCACAAAATGCCGGACAGGCCTACAGAGATTCAAAGTTCTACAGATCTATCATTATTTTACATGTAGCCTGGATGAAAGCTGAAAATTCTGGTTGAATTCTGAGAATCCTGTGTGTTATATTAAATACGATAAAAGCTCCCTTGGAATTGAATAGGGAATTGCACTTCTCATTAAAAGTAAATTTTTGTTACTTTGATTTTTAATCTTCAATCTGTACTTGTATCTCTACAGGCATGTCTGGTATCTTTGTGGCCATTCTGATGGTGTAAAATCTGTTTTTTGGTTTGGTGGTAAATTCAATTAAGCATGATTGTGGCCATCTTGCTTGGACTCTAAAATATGTCAAAATGTTGAAAACGGCAATAATTAGGGCATCGTTAAACTGCAAGGCATTGTCAAAGTAAGTCCAATGTGAACGCAGCTTAAATTCATTTTGGAATCCAGACCTACATGTACCTACAATCCTGGCCAAAATGGTTGGGCCACCTCCCCCGATCAATGGTTGTTAGCAGGCGCTGGAGCACAGACCGTGCAAAAAACAAAACATTGAACGGGGGCCCAGCGAGTTTTGGCCAGGATTGTAGGTCCAGCTCTTCTTTAACCCAGTGTGAATGCAGCTTAATTTCAGGATCAAGACCTACCTAGATCCAGTTCCTCCTTGGGTGGTCTGTGACTGTAAGGCATGGTCTTGTACAGAGCATCTAAGATTTTTTCCTTGACTTGTGAGATGGTGTCGTAGTCGAGAACCTTGACTGGTGCGGGGTCGACATCTTTGTCAAGACCAATAGCGTAGATTGTCTGCACAGCAAGTGGTTTAAAAGATATACATCGAAGAATGAGAAACTATACTCTCAAAAAAATGCAATTTTATTAAAATATCACTACTTGATTAGAACAGCAATTTGTGTCCTTCCCAATGGAATAGACCAGTTGCATGATAGATTTGCATAAATCCTAGAGTCCCGCCCTCGCCCTATGGCGCTCGCGTACCAGTGAGTCAAGCACCAGACTATCTAGCAAATCGGACCATTTCCAGGTGGTGCAAGCTGGTACATAGTAACCGGCGCAAAAGTCTGTGCGGTACCTGGAATACCTCGCACATTACTCTATGCATTTTTAAGCGGGACCATCCAAAATTACATGTCGAAATGAACATGTTTAAGCATGTAGTCATCGTGAATTTACATCAAAATAACGAAATAGAACGTGTTTTTTAAAACTTGAAATCGACGTCAACTTTGAAAGCTGGAACATTTCCAAACTGCAATGATGCATTCAAGAAGTGGAGAAATGATTTTGGGTTATGTGACTGGTTTGAAGTTGCCGATCAACTTGTTCAATCAACATGGTCCAGCTTAAAATACAGAGTAATGTGCGAGGTATTCCAGGTACCCACAGTTACCATGTGCCAGCGCGCACCACCTTGAAATGGCCCGATTTGCCAGATATAGTATGGTGCTTGACTCACTCGTACGCCATATAGCGTGAAGGCGTGACTCTAGCATCTATGCAAATATAAGGTGGGACTCTAGCATTTATGCAAATCTATCACGCAACTGGTCTATTGCTTTCAAGACTGTTCTGCTTGGTGATTTGGCCGAGGTTCGACCAATCGACAATGTTTGCTACGATCTCCAATTGCAGTCACATACTGCAATTGTTCTTAAGACTGGTTGTATGGGTCATACTACGATTGGCGGTAAAAGTGTTCGTGCGATCACCAACTATTGGAGTCGATTGCAAGATCAATCATATGTAATCGTGCAACTAGTGGTGGCAATCAGCAACCGATTACACGATTAATCGTGGTGCCCTGCGACCCCTCACATGACAGGTGGCACCACCAATCGTCAGGTTGCATGACCAGTTGCACGAGAAGTTGACCCGTGGTGGTGCAACTATGAGCGACTGGTGGTATGCAAGTACCAGTGTTGTCCAGAGATTTTGGAACGGGTGAAAGAATATGAGTTGTCGGTTGTGTACACAAGAGATTTGAAAGTAATTCTGATACTAATTAGGGAATATACAAGATTTCTTTTGTAAAATAAAAAAAAGTAGCTGGCAGCAAATGACAGAGTAGCCGGTGAAAACGCCAGCAGCTGGCGCTTCGGGACAACACTGAGGTACCTATCTGCGATTTGGATTTGCAGGTCAGAAGTTTTGAATATCGACCTTGCTGCAACTGATTTTACTCTGATGATTACCCAAGACATCTGCGACCAGTCGCGATTCTAACATTTTTTGGTCACAGCTAGGTCATAACCTGGTCGCAGGTCCGGTGTGACTAGGGCTCAACTTAGACAGGAAGAAAGACTGGCCAACCAACTCACCATGACGTTGTAGTTAATCTGCTGCCTGATAACCTTAACCTCACTCAAGCCATAGCGAGCCTCTCCCGTTATGGCATCAATAGGACCCTTCTCCATTTGCTGTTTGATGGCATAGAAGAGTTTGAACAGCGGTTCACCGGCCTTCTCTCGGATGAAGTTATACAGCAGGAAGGACAGCCAGTTGCTCACCATTTTTTCAGCAACAGACTCGTTCCTAGGAAAACAAAACGGAAGACCCCTTTTCTGTTAATAAAGTTCGTAGATCGAAGTGTGGACAGATGTCCATAAGTTTGGATGGGGAGTCTGGATGTAGTGAAAAACAACTTGGCTCTACTGGAGTTCGAACATACAAAATTTATTCGAATTTTACATTAGCCGCTCCTTTCTTAGTTAATTAACAGTTAATTAAAAGCAAGTGTTAGTTAAAAACAAAATCATCAGCAAATTTATTATCTCCATAAACTATCCAACGTCCTTCCATATGCCTGGTGAGAAAAGTGAATTCTTAATTAGTTCATAAAAACAACTGCAGTTTTCAAAAGCAATAGACTGAGAGATGATGTTAGCGCTGTAAACAAAACCATGTCGCACAGGGGTTCATGTAGCCTTGTCCAAGGCTGTGAGTTTATTTTACTGTGCCAGCAATGGCCAAGCCGCAGAGAAGAGCCCAAAGAAAGCATGCAGGGACCGCACGCGGCGAAAAGTGGCCAACAGTTAATAGACTGCTTCACGGAATCTCTTGGTCTGTGTCTAAAGCACAGCCTTGTTCCAAGTGCTCACGGTGTGGATTTCCAACGCAAGTATAAAGAAGCACATAACGGCGCCATTTGCAGTTGGAACAAGGCTGTGCTTCAGACCACAGACCAAGGCACTGTTTGCCGTGCGCGGTCACCGCTTGGCCGGATTTCCTTGGGCCCTTCTCCGCGGCTTGGCCATCGCTGACACAGTAACACAAGCTTTGGACAAGGCTAAGGTTCATGGGATTGTTTGGAGTTCTCTAATAAAATGGCAGATGCTGTATGGTGTTGGTCTGTGAAGTCGAAGTGTTAGGTGCTTCGCTACCATAAAAATCTATTTCCAAAAATGCTCCAGAAACTCCTCAGAGGTAGCTCCAGTACCAGGGACTAACGGACAATTTGACGTACGTAAAAACAAACACAATGAGTGGCTGTTCCAGGGAGTACTCAACCCAATTCCGTCATGCTTCGCGCAGAGAGTATTCTTACGTCATCTCACTTGCTAGATATTTTAGGAAGATATTACCAATGCTTACACATTTGAACAGATTAAAAAGGTACATTATGCACAGAAAGGTTTTGTGCCTTAAATTAACTTTTAATTGGGGCGTTCGAGATGCTTACACCGTGTAACACCAACTTACACCAGAGCGTTCTTTTAGCCATCACGTGATACACGAGTCTGCCCCGGTGGCAGCCACCACTACCCGAGGTCGCAAGTGGGTCTGTGGTGTAAAGCTTGGTGTAGTGACGTCACCTAGTAACCGTGAGTAGTAAAACATGGCGGACAGTTTGGAATCGCGATGTGAGTACGAAGAAAAACACAGATTTATGACACAAAACAGGAGGGAATAGGGCTGTAAATACATTTTGCCTAATCAGTAGATGTCTGTGGGCATTGACACAGTCTATTGCGGTACTTTAGGACAACTATTTTTGCGTGGCACCAGCTTCATTTTTCATCGCGAGTCAAACGATAACAGCATTTATAAAGCCCCGCCTGGCAACAACCGTTGACCCGTGTTCCCAGAATTCAAAGCGAAACCCTGTGTCATTCGTTTTGCATATTCTGGAGGCTTCCCCCGGTGTAAACCCCGTGTTACACGGTGTAAGTATCTTGAACGCCCCTAATATGTAGCATGTAACATGGCTTGCACCATACTGATGTAAAATAACTGCAACATAAACTTAAAATGGGCAGAAGTAAAAGAAAAACAATTGTGAAATTTCAGACAGATCTAGAAAGAGAACATAAGAAACTGGCGTTAGTATAAGAAACAAGTAATGTAAAATGAAATTTGTATTTAGGTTCTGAAGTTTGGTTAATCATGCTATACCATCTCCAATGTCTTCCAATTTGACTCCAAAACTGTGTTTCACGTTGGACTTTTCCCCGTAACAATTACAGAGAATGTTGCTAATTTAACCAAATTAAGTCCAATATGGATAGCTAATAAACATTAACACTGTGTTTACACTCGAACCGGCAAAGGTGGATACAGACCCAGCATTTTTATTGCGACCGCAAAACTGTACATTTACTGCGTTTACACTACACCTCGATCCAGCTTCAACTCGCCTTCAGAAACCGCAAAAGTCACCACTAGTTGTAACTGCAACACGGCAGGTACCGCCCAAAGGACACTCAAATTGCCGAACTTGTTTCTGTGGTAGTTAATTTTAGTTAGAAACGGTTTGCTCTTTTTTTTATGTAAATGTCTTAGGGGGCGGAGGGGCTGGGGACTTGAACCCAAGACCTTCTGTATTGCAGAGCACGTTTTACCACTTGTCCAATCCATGCCCAGTTCCAATCTAGTTCAGTTTTAAAGCCCCATTCATACCTTAGACAGTTTACGCATCCCTATTGGCTGAGAGTAGTGGGCACTCTTAAACGGACGATAAAGGCCCAGCCAGTCGTAAACACTTTTTCAGGTTTTCTGAAATATTACTGCATCTATGTGACTGAAATTTCTACAGGGCAGTTTTCTCGACATTTTTGACTTAAAATAATTTTACGAGTGGATATAACGCTGTTTTTAACAGTTTACCAATCATGTATTCTATTTTTAATGATCAAGCATAAAAGATTTCTTGTCAATGTCAATTTTGACCCAAATTGTGTTGTGACTTAGTCACAACTTGACAAAATCATCCTAAAAATCAATGCTAAAATCAGAAATTTTAATATTCAGAACATCTAGGGTGTTATGGCCGAGCAGTCTAGTGCGTCGAACTTAAGTTCCTGTGCTAGTACTAGAATGTAGGTTCGATTCCTGGCCGTGACGGGTTGTGGCACCTGTGCCCTTGAGCAAGGCACTCAACCACACTTGCTCCCATTCCTGTAATTGGCGGTCCCTCCGCTGTTGGATGTGGTGAATAAATAAATGTGGTGAATAAATAAAAAAGTGAGCAGCACATCAGGTTTTATAAAAGGAAAACATAATGCAATTTTTTAAAAATCGCACGGAATACTCCTGTTCAGAAGATTTTGCAGCGAGTTTTTTTTAAAGGAAGTGCACGCTGACGTACGCATTAGTAGTGCAAAGTTTTGAAATGCGTAATCGTCTGCTTGGTTTTGAATACTCACCACGGAAATTCCAGACAACCCTTCAACCGCTTTGTGCCACTCTGATACGCTGCATACTTGTAGTATCTATTAATCCATTCGTTATCACTGCAGGTACATGTACAATATAACTCGTCTTTTCAATTAAAAATCAACTTTGGTAAAAAGACTCATATTTTTCCTTTCCTCTTGGGGAGAAAAACTATATCGTTTCCTTTTTACGTAGATAGGAAAAGTCTGTTTGATTAAGGTTTTTAAGGGTTTGACTCAAGTGAAGATTCAAAATTAGGACTGGACTTAATTTTTCTGGGAATTTTGCCAAGATGTTGGTCACTTGGTGCGCGCAATTAAAATGTGACGAAATTGCACTTATCTCTATTAACCTTGTGTTTTAATTTCAGTGAATAATACAAGAAAATTTTTCCGTACTTTTAAACCAGGGTGGTTATGAGAAATTGCTTTTTTTATCATTTCAAATTGTAACCGACTTAGTGAAGTGGTGTAGCTAAAAAGGAGGCATTACACAGTCACTCAAAAATAAAAGCTGAAAAAAAAATTTAACATAAAAATAATGTTTTAAAATGTAAAATGAGAAACAAAAAATGGGCAAGGGGGTGTTCTAGGAATTTTGCGGCACATCCAGGATCCAATTTAATGGCGCTGTTTAGCAGAAAATACTGTGCTTAGCAAGAACTGCAGGAACACGATGCTCTAACACGATTTTTGTGCTAAGCAGTATTTCAGAACTAAGCAGCTATTAGCTCTGCTTTTAGGGGGCCCATCCAATTTTCATGGGTCTACAGAGCATAGGAAGGGGGAAGGTGGGGGAAGGGGGGGGGGGGGGGAAGGGGGAAGGTGGGGGAAGGGCGCGTACGACTTTGAATGCACTGTAAAAATGTTGACATTTCACTTGCTGACAAAAAAGGTAAATAAATTGCATTCACCTTCTCATGAGCAGACGCGCCCTGTCCTTTTCTACATGTCTCTCAATAAGGTCTGCAAGCAGGATTTTCAAGATGGACGTTGAGTAGTCCATCTTTCCCTGCAGCGCCACCATGATCAGCGACGCTACGTTGCTCTTGTCCTTCTGTGTGAACGTTTTCTGGGCTTCCAGTGTTCGTATGAACGTCAGCAGAAACTGTTTGTTGTTGACTAGCTGTTCAAACTGTACGAGGCCTTTCTCGATGAGGGTTTTGCTCTCTCCGGCCAACTGTAAAAACACAAATGATGATCAAGTTTAGGTGATGACCATTAGTCAATCCGTGCACGTGTTATGGTTACATTTATGTTATATCTTTAATATCAGGTTGGTAAGGACATATTTATTACTTGAAGATGTATGGGATGCTAGACAAAAAAGCCAGTCTGGCTTATACAAGATATAGCACCTCCGTTGCAAATAAAGCCGGGCTGAAAGCTTAAAGCTACTTGGCGAGGAAGAAAGTCATTTTATAAAACGGATGTTACTTGATAAAGTTGCGTTTTTCTTATTTTTATTGCTGACTTTATATTAGAGAGAAAAATGAAAAACTAGACCATGTTCGTCAACCGGCAACAGGCCAAAATTAAAAACGGGGTGATGACATCATTATGCATTGACCCCACTACGTCATAGAGAGAAGACAGTCACTATTTTGCAAAGCAAGTTGCATGCTTTCCACATAGCATAAACCACCAGTCATTATTTTTCTGTAAACGTTTTCAAAGTTTTCGCTGTATTTTCTCAGTGGTTGTTACACTGAATTAATTTTTGATACATGTATCAATAAAATGCCAGCTTCGTGACTTGTTGGTGGTAACACTTGCAACTCTGTGGAAAATCTGCGGTTCCGTAGTTTTTTCCGTAGTTTTTTCGACCTATGCTTTCAATTACCAGTGGAAATCATGCCATTTTTAACAGTTTACCAAACAAGTATACCACCTTTAATTTCCTGTGTTTTCCAGCCATCCGCATTGGAATAAATTTGGTAAAATTTGTGGAGATCTTTGTAAGTTTTACTAAAATTAGTCCAATGCAAATTACAGCTAAAGACGGGTGGTCACTATAACCAGGTGGCCTCTATATCTAGTGGCCTCTATATCTAGTGGCCACTACAGACAGGTTTGACTGTACTTACTGCAAGCTCTTTGAGAACATTGTGGTTGGGCTTGTCAGGGAACAACGTCCTAATGCAGTACATGTGGTATTCCCGGTATGGTATGGCCTCTAACTCATCTGTTATGGTGGTCATGTCGGTTTGTAGCTCAGCAAAAGCTGAAAAAAAAAAGAATTAAAAAATAAGCCTCGTCACCCATGCAGTTTATTTTCTTTTAGATCTGTTGCTACATTTTCCCTAAAATATTCACACTGAGGCCCGTTTCAAACGTCGTGCTTGTGCAGTGTCAAATTAAATTCCACTTGATATTTTTAATTTGACACTACACAAGCACGACGTTTGAAACCATTTGGCTCGGCAAATTGAATTCAGTACGGCAGAAGAATTTAGCTCGACAGGGTCTGCCGTGCTAACTCAATTTAGTGCGGCAGTAGCATGGCGCAGTTTCAAACGTCGTGCTTCTGCCATGTCAAATAAAATTCCAGTTCGAAGCTGGGCCGCAATTTTGTTCACAATTAGGAATGTGCATGCTCGCATACTAACAAACAAATGCATTAAAATAACAAATATGGCGACTTACAATGGACAGAATGGAAAACACATGCACAACACCCATGACGTGCACACGACTCATCCGCCATGTTGGATGTATTTAAATTCGACTGGGAGTTTGCAATTAAGTTTGACGTTTGAAACCACTGCCGTGCTTACACCGTGCTACTGTCGTGCTAAATTTAATTTAATTTGACACGGCACAAGCACGATATTTGAAACGGGCCTATGTGAACAATGGGTTGATGAACTCTAGTTGGCTTCACAGCTCAACTGGTAGGGCATCTGCACATGAAGCATCAGGTCCATGGTTTGAATCCCGGTTGAGGCAAGTTGTTTTTCATTGCATCCAGATTCCACATCAAAAAGCATGGGCATTTCTCCACATTTCTATCAATTTAATTCACCCCAGTGGTCCCTGGGTTATTATCCCTAAACTTAACCTTTCATGTCATATTTGGTGAATGTAAATTGGGACAAGCTGGGCAGGGGTTTGCGTCGTATCTTAAGTGATCTCTGGAAGGGATGGTTATCTCATTGAAGAGTTTATCACTCTGTAGGGCTTTCTAAGCTCACGTGATAGCTAATCCCAATCAGTGAGAAACAACTGCAATACTGTGTTTCGAGACCACTAGTTGGCTTCATAGCTAAATTGGTAGGGCCTTTCGTGTAAATTTGTCCACATTTTATCAAATTTTCAGAAAAAGATGGATCCAGTTCTATGAATCTAACTGTGGCCATCCAACTGCTTTGGATGCACAATGGTCGTGGTTTACTTTTAAATTTAGGGTGGAACCACAGACTATGGAATGTCAATCCTCAGACATTAACAGACTACACACCAAAAAAGTACTTTATAAATAGGTTTTTAATAATTTAACGGAGTTCACTTGAACATGGGCAATACAATGTAGTCATGTACACATTCTTGTGATGGGTAAAGCCGTGTCCACGTTGGACTTATTTTTCGGCAGGTTTTACCGAGACGATGGTAAAATGAAAAATGGCTAAATTTAACTGCTGTCCGCATTTGGACTTTTTCGACACGGGGAAATTTACCGAGACCGTGGGAGAGCATGCGGGATGACCTTCACGGCCCGGACGTACGTTTCCAGAGCGCTTTTACCCACTCGATGTGTCCGCATTGGACTTATCCTTTCGGGGAAAGTTACCTGGTTAATTTTCCTGGGCAGCAATCGGCCAAAAGTAACCGCTGGACTCCGAAAAAGTTACCGAGAGGAAAATTTTTTAGGCTGTCGGCAATGGATTAAAAATGGGAAAAGTACCCATTGTCTAGGTATGTTTTCCCAGAAAAAGTCCAACAGCAGCAATTTCATAGAAATTACCTCGGTCATTGGTGCAAAGTACATGGCCAAGCGGTTTGGTGCATTGAATTAAAGACCGTGCTTAAAATATACAGTTGTGGATCCCGGCCCCTACCAAGGTGCGTGTGACTTTGGGCAAGGCACTTTGCCATAAGTTGCCGCTCTCCACCAAGGAGTAAATGGTACCTGCAAGGGTCGCAGACGCCGAGCGCTTGTGTGTCAGGCTGCCAGGGCTGCGTACTCCTCAGAGAGTTGTGCCCAATGACCAGGGTGATAATGTGTAAAGTGCCATGAGTATCCCACAGGATAGATATGTGCACTATATAAGATGCCATTATTAAAGCAACCAACGCCCGTTATTCATGTTCCATACATTCACTATGACACACATTATATTATTAGTTTCATAATTCATTTCATAATTCAAACACAGTGCGGGAAAAAGGCGATTTTTCAATTCAGTCCTTAAAAGTGAATAATACAGAGAAGCTTACAAGATGCTAAAGATGTAACAGGGGCTAAAGCAAAGCTGGAGCAAATATATGTTGGCGTAATTATTAAATCTTGGAATAAATATGTCAATTGCTCATATCTGAAATCGGAGAATGCTCTCAATCCGTATATTTTCAAGGATATCATAAAAAAAGCTTTTCTTTGAAATATTGAGCAGAATAACATTTGCATGTTTTGAATAAAATACAAACACTGTCAATAACAAAATGGTAGATCAGCCCTGTTAGCTTCAAAATAACACCAAAAGTAATATACTGTAGTAGCACTTAAAAGCTAACTAAAAAATAAATGTTGCTTTAGCTTTCTCAGCAACAACTACTTCATCAGATATACAGTGTGTCAATGTGGGATAATTGTCAATAATTCTTAAACTAAATGCCTTTTTACATTATGAACGCCCGACCCGTGTTGAAATCTATACTTTTTAAAATTTCAACACGAGTCAAATCAGCTACGTTTTCACACTACTAAATGCAACACCGGCATTTTTTCTACACGTGTAATGTTTCAACCCGTGTATCGTGCAATCGTTTCACACGTCAACACGGGTCAAATCAAAATTTCTTGTTCCATCGAGCTGGTTTTGGATAGAATTGTCGGCCCGAATGGCCAACATAGCAGCTACCTCCTCTTCACTCCATGTCAGCCTTTTGTCCAATTCCGGGCCCGATTTATATTGGAGAATGAAGAACAAAGTTGTAATGCATTTAGCACGGTAAAAATATGTACACGAACGCGCAAAAGAGCGAAACCCAAGCTCATTGCAAAACAGCATTTACTACAGTGCGATGCTGCCGTGCGCCCAAATCTACATGGGTCCAAACTTAACCCAGAGGCGTTCAGACTACACGGGTCGAGAGCTCTCAACCCACCTCGGTAGGTGGGTTGGTTAGTTAGTTTCAACACGGGTCAGTGCCGTGTTGAAATGTCGTAGTGTGAAAAGTCAAAACGTGTCGGACCCATGTACAACCTGGAGATTTTTCATAAAATGCATCCAAATATCATAACATTGAGCGGCTTCACAGAAACACCCAATAACAATGGATAAACTCTTATTCAACCCTTATACTATGGATAATGCACAACTTCATACTGAGTACAGGAGGGTTATTTAAAAGGTAAAACCATTATTGCATAGAATTAACCTGTTGGCAAATCTTGGCACAAGTACATCATATGACCACTTCTATTTCTATTTCTCTACCCTTGGGAGCTATTTTTCAGTTTCCCTACTTCTGACATGTGTAGGCATTGGTGTCTTTCGCTTCGAATGTTCTTGCTTTATTTGTTGATTATTAGGGAGTTTTTCGATGTTCACATCGACTATGTGGGCTGCATCGTCTCTCTCGTCCACTGCCACAATTGGGAACGCGGCGACTGTAGTCTTGACATTCTTGATTGTGGCCGTGGACATGAGATGACTTGATGCATGCACAAATTGACGTCGTCACGTCGCAGTCCACAGTCGACATGAATCTAAAACTCTTGGCATGTGATATTTTCATAAAGCTGTTGCCGCTGTTGCTGCTGTTGCTGCTGTTGCATGTTGCTAGGGTTGGTCCAGGTTTCTTGTGAAGATCCTCCTGCAAAAACAAGCAATTAATTTTTGGTCACAATTTACGAAAAAGAAAACTCATCTACTGATAGCCCAAACTTTTACCCAAAGTACTCAGAATGACAGTATATAACATGGTCCCATCTCCTGGCTATTTTTAATCTTCCATCTGCCCGAGTTGTTAAGGCATTCCTAGAACCCTAGAACCTCCCCCCCACTGAGGAAGGGTTGCAATAAAAATCATAACGGCCCTTTTTTAGACAAAACCCCTTAACACACAATGGAGCATATGCTTTGTGAGGCCAAAATTTCCCCCAAAATGGTAACACGATCCTGTCACATTTTTTCCCCAGAATATAGTGACAATACAGATGTTTACCAACACAGAATAAACAACACAATCAGACAAGATCATAAAATTCAAGAAATTATAATTCGAAATAAAACTGTGCAAAAATATTATTTACAAATTAAATTTACAAGTTAATTAAGCGTGAAATAAGTCCCAGCACGAAAGTATTTTCGGTAAAAAAAAAAAAAAACCTTAGCGAAACTAAACAGTCTGAAAAGCAGCAACCAAAAAATATTGCATGCAAATAATATTGCATGTTGTTTTTCTCAAAACAACAAAGTCAAACTTAATTTTTTTAAAAATACGAAATTACGAAATTCTTCAAACAAACAAAATAATACTACTTCTAAGCATCAAACTTAAAATAGGGTGCAAACAAGATATGAGGTGGTTTCTCTCAAGACAAACTTAATGCATATATGCAAAAATTAAAATAAATCTCTTGCCAAAATTAAAGATCAAATTAACGAAGTTATCGACTTACACCCAAAGTAACCATGCGAACGGCAAACTCAAAGTTTGCTTAGCATGTGAGCTTGCCAGCAGATTGCTGTCTGCACTGTGATGACGTGACATACGTCTGCTCGTACTCCCAGATGAACCACACCTCAAAAAGGATAACTTTACATTTAGCTCTTCAGAACATGCAAAAAGAAAAATTGCAACGACAGAAGTGGCATTTTGTAGAAGTAGCATTTAATAAAAGTGGTTATGGGGCGAAGTGGTCCGGGGCAACGTGGTTTTTGCGCAAAGTCACCAACATCATGTTGTGGTTGTGTGATATACTGCTAGTGCCAAGTTCAGCTCCGGATTTAGCCATTCCAGCTACTGTATGTCCATAGAGCTATATGTCGGTAAAACTTAAGGCTATGCATGGTGGAAATCAACCCAAATCAAACCCATACACACGAGCTATATGTCCATAGAGCTATATGTCCATAGAGCTATATGTCCATAGAGCTATATGTCCATAGAGCTATATGTCCATAGAGCTATATGTCCATAGAGCTATATGTCCATAGAGCTATATGTCCATAGAGCTATATGTCCATAGAGCTATATGTCCATAGAGCTATATGTCCATAGAGCTATGTCCATAGCTCTATGGGAAAAAATCCCAAATACTAAAAGTTTGTGGGGTACCATGGCCGAGTGGTTTGGGTCGTTGACTCGCAATACTCAGGTGAAAACTTGGGGTTGGGGGTTCGATACCCGGCCATTGTACCTGTGCCCTTGAGCAAGGCATCTAACCACAATTGCTCCAACCTTCGGAAGGGATGTAAAGCCGTTGGTCCAGTTGAGTAACACACTTAAAAGATCACAGAGGCACTCTTTTGTGAAGAGTAAAAGGGATTCCCTGGTGTCTCTGGCTTACCTATGTATCTCGATGTTTAGGTGGAAAATACTTGTAAGCTTATGTAAACTCACAATGATGTACAACGCATGTGAACATGCTCATATGGAATGTGCGCTATAGAAATGTAAAAATCAAATCAAAGTTTAGTGACGCTAATGCACCTACATGCAGAGCTGCCTAACCTCCTGGATTTTGCAACAGATTCTTCGGAAAATGACAAATTTTGTGAGTCCTGACATGGATGAAAACCCTCCTGGATTGTCAATTATCACCTTGGGGTTTTTAAGATGTGTTTGGAGTCACGGAATGAACCCGTTTCCCCAGATGTCCTCCCCAAAATCCGGGAGGGTTGGCAGCTCTGCATCAACACCGACGTCTAGGAACTCTCAATATTGCATCAGCTTGTTCCCAGCTTCGTTCACTTAAAGACAGATTACATGATTGGAAATTTCAGCCACATATACATGTAGATACAGTAATACTACATAAAACCTTAAAAATCCATACTTTTTTTGTACATGTATGAATGAATGGTAAAACAATTGTCTGCAGACAACTTTTAAAAAAACCACCTTCAGTTGGCAATTTCTCCCACACTGGTACCATTGCACACAGAATAAATCATGTGGTGTTTGTTACCATTGCTGTCAACACTTTTAGTCAGGTTTTTCTTGTCAACTCATGAAGTAAAATTTTGGGTCACTGCAAATGATGTATTGGGGCTTTAAGTGAGCAGGCCACATGGACCGTGTTTACACTGGTCCCGAGCTCGGGATCAAGATTGACCCCCTGATAAGAATGTGTTGAGGTTAACCGCAATGGTCTCGAGTGCCGCGTTTATATCTGTTGTTGATCCCGAGCGCGGAGCCAGAAGTTGCAGTCAAAGGTCAAGCTAACCATGAGCTAACGCAGCAGAATTCCGAGATGTTCCGTCCAGTTTAGCCATTATTTCTGCGCTGGCTCAAATGTCCAAAAACTTCGCCAGTTTGTCGTTGCTCCACGAGCGCCCGCGAACTTCGTTTGCCATCTTTTCACACGAAGACAACTCGCTCTGGCTACTTCGTCTTCGTCAACTTCTCTTCACGACGAAATAATGTCAACTTATGCTATGTCGGAAATCGTTGAATGACACTCCGAAATCCTTGATATAACAACTAAAAACTAAGCTGTATGATAATGACAAAGTGTCGCTAGATAGTTGCAGAAAGTAGAGAAGTTGCAGAAAGTAGAGGAAATACAGAAACACTTTTTCTCAACGTGTGAAGTTTGTATCGTACACGCAAAAGAGATTGCTGAATGCAGGATACCAATTACGTTTGTAGTACGTTGTGTTTTCGTAACGGCACCAGGGATCGAGATTCTCAGCGTTGCATCACATGAGTCGCGTCGGGGTATCATGCATTTTGTCATGGCATATATGCCTCTGCACACATATACATGCACAATGCATGGAACCAGTGGTACCTGTGTGCGTGTATATATGTACATGTACTACGTGTACACGTGTATATAATACGAGCGCGGGCTTCCCTGGAATTTTCGCGCGCTTTAGCCCGCAACAGGATGTGGGGAAGATTTATTGCCCAGCTAACCGCAAACTGATCCCGAGCTCGGGATCGAACCCTCCGCCATCGCGAGACCAAAATCTCGGGGTCTGATCCGGGGCCAGTTTGGTTCCGAGAGCGTTTACACCTATTTGTGATCCGGGGCTGATCCCGAGCTCGGTGTTCGATCCCGAGCTCGGGATCAAGTGTAAACACGGTCATGTTGGGAGCACAGGCTCAGCATGCCGATCCTTTTTATCAGTTGCTATGCACACACGGTGGAAACTATGGACCTTTTGACCAGATGACGACATTCCCTCATGCCCATTGTTTCCTCTACCCCTACCCACCCTCTGCCCTACCGCACCCCATAAGTGGGAATTTGGTCACATTTTTCATGCCCCAGGTTTCTTGTGCACCTTGGAGCACAACATGCATTTTTCCCCCTGGGTGGGGATTTTGCTACATTTTGCCACAGAGGAGGGGATTTGTAACTAAACAAGTAAAAAGGGGAGGAATAGCAATTAAATGATAGGTACATATAAGTTAGGCTTCCCTAGGAATAGCCTAGGCCCTAAAACAAGTTAGACCTAGTCTAACGTTAGGCCTAGTATACACAGTACATGGCTTAGGCCTAGCTAAACAATGAAGCATCATGCTGATTTTCTGCTACGAAAACACCAAAAACTACTGAAATCAAAGTGAAGTCAAAACATGTAGACTGTACAAGAACGCACCTAGATGTGCATGAACATGTATAAAATTCATCATGTGTAAAAATTAATTTGGACTGACGCAATAATTCCTTCATAAAAATTATGTTTTCCATTGCAGTTAGTACTCACCATACATTCCCATATTCACCACCTTGAGAACATGTTTCTACCACCGAGCTCTATATATATGGAGAGAACACGTGCCGCTATCTTTGTGTTCGCATGGACGCGCGCATGATAGTGTTTTTCCAGGGCTTGCTGCAAAGTGTGTCACCACACCAGGGGCCAATTCCATAAAACCCGTTTAATTAGAAAATGTTGATCTTGACTTGTGTTTCTGCACATGCGCACAAGCCGCACATTCAGTAGACTGGTTTCCAGTCCACATATTCCACGCACAGACAGGAATATTCGTGTACGTGTGTGGAATATGAGATAAGGAAACCAGTCTAGCTGTGCCCAAAAACGTAAAATAATTTGCATTGCATTGCATTGCAAAAGATACACATTTGCAAAGAAAAAAGAAAGAAAAAAAAGAACAAAAATATTTATTTTAGGAAAATTTAAAAAATGCTGACCCGAGATTTTCAGACTTTTGGGTCGGTCAAGCAAGGGAAACATATTTTTTATTTTAGGCCATGACATAAACCTTCCCTCTCTTAAGGGAAGCTTGAAGATTGTCCGCATGTTTCATAGCAGAGAAATGTATCCACACGACTCAGGAAAAATATAAGAAAGGGACGTTTCCTGGGATGTCTGCACTGGACTTTAGGCCTGTCCACTTTCAAATAATTTACTTGGTTTTATTTTCGATCGGATATTCGATATTTGATGCGCGAACCTTTTCTTCAATTTTGACAAAAAAGTATGCCATAAAATTAATAATTGATTTTGGCACATCCGAACTCACAGCTCATAGCAGCCTTTTTATTGCCGAATTTGCCGCCTCAAAAAAATAATCTGTGCTGAAACTACAGACTTCATGTTGTAACTTGCATAGCAGTCTCTCGCCCTAAGAGTTTTTGCAGAAATTATCGTCGGCCCTTGGACTCATGGTTGAACGCAAATATGACATCAAAGCGGCCAATTCAGCAAAGGAAACAGGATTTTCACCTCTTCCTAGCTGAAAGACATGCTTGGTTTGGAGTGGAAAAAGCACATACCCAATATTAGATTTGATAAAATGCTATTCGAATAATCATTGGCTGATTGAATATTCGATTCATTAAGCACAGCCTTGCTGGACTTGATGCGACTAAAGTACCCATTGACTCAATTAAAACCTTTTCACACTACTGGGTAACTTTCTACCCGGGTAGCTGCAAATAACCTGGGTTAAATCTAACCCGGAGTTTCGATTCACACATCAAAGCCGGAGAAACACTTACCCGGGTCGTCTCCTACATGGGTCATCAGCGACCCTTTTCCCACGGCAGTTGGGATGCACACCTACCCGGGTACACCAACCAGTGGGTAATTTGCCACCCCGAGATTTGCTGTGGGAAACGAGCCCCAAACCCGGGTAATCTTGGGGTTACATTTTTCTGTTACCTGGGTTATCTCGGGGTTAAAGTGTCGTGGAAAGGGCCTTTAGTTTTGCCCCCCAAAAGATTTCACTGAACAGATGCAGGAAGGATGATAATGGTATGATAGTGGCATCTTATATAGCGCACATATCTATCCTGCAGAATACTCTGGCGCTTTACACATTATCACCCTGGTCATTGGGGAGTACGCAGCCCCGGCAGCCTGACACACAAGCGCTCAACAGCTGCGACCCTTGCAGGTACCCATTTACTCCTGGGTGGAGAGAGGCAACTTACGGCAAAGTGCCTTGCCCAAGGGCACACGCACCTTGGTCGGGGCCGGGATTTGAACCCACAACCGCATATTTTAGGTACCGTCTTGAATTCAATACAAGGTCGGCCATATAATACTCCTTATTAAACAATATCCATGAAATAGACACAGGGCAGACAAAAACCTTAAAATGCATCGATTAAACATACACTCTAGGGAGTTAGGGTTAACCCTAACTCCCTAGAGTGTATGTAAAATTGTATTGATTTTGGATGATTGATTGTTAGGGTTAATAGCAAGGTAAATCATATAAAAGAGAACAGTGGCAGTGCGGTCACAACATCAGCTGTTTTTTAAAATATTTTGTTGGATAGAATTATGCTTTTCTTGTTTTTGGTTATTTGGGGGAAATGAAGGAGCTTGTCCAGGTTTTTCCAGAAAATGGATTTCGTTCTAACCTAACAATCATATAAAAAACCTCCCCAAAATACTACCCATGAGTAGAAAACAGGAAATTTGCAATCTCCAATTTGGATGTGGAAGCAAAAGGGTTGGTGTAATCACTGCACTGCTTTATGTAAAAGGGGGCCGATTTCACGAAGCACTACGATACTTCGTAACACCAGCTGCGATGGGCAAACCACCGTAAAGTGCATTTCGAGTAACATGCATCTCGAATTACGAAGGATCGTAGCGCTTTGTGAAATCGACCCCGGATAAAATTAGTTTACAAAACATTGGTAGTTTTTGGAAAATGTATTTGAAAATACACGGATTGAGATGGCGAAATTTCAGAATGGTAATGAGAAAAATATGACCAATGATATAGGAAAATCTGGACATGCTCCTTCTAGGAATGGGGAAATTTGAGGAATAGCAACAATTTGAGAAATAGGTGGAATCTGAAAAATGCCAGACATTGGGAAACTGTCTCTTACTTTCTTTACACTCCTTAGCAACTTGCATCTCCAACTGGTCCCGCGCCGCTTCCAGCTGTTTGACAATGGTGTCATTAGCGAATGCCTTGCGGTAGAAGAAGCACAGTATGAACACAATGATGATTAAGAGGATGAAGCTTCCTGCACCGATCAGAATGTAGATAAGGTAGTCCTCACCGACGTACTCCAGCTGGCCGATGGTGTAATTACGGTTGCCGTAGTAGACCTGGGGTTTTCAATAGAGTTTCATAAAGGTTTAACGAGAGGTGGATTTTGTCTAAAATATGCATAAATTAGGGAATAAAAGTGTGTTTTGCCAGTCTTGAAGGTTGCGTTCGAGCGTGTACTTCAACACGAGTATACTCCTGCACGGACGAACGGCAAGAATAACGACACTCGGGTCAGTGAGAGTATGCTCTCGCTACTCCCCGACAAATGGGGAGTGTGCTCTTACTCCTGACGAGTGCCATGTGATTTGCACGAAGATGGCAGAATATGGGTGTAATTTTAGGTGAATTTTCTCAACGAGTTAACTCAATAACTGAAACAACTGAACAACTCACTAAGTTTTTTCTAGGGTTCTCACGACTGTGCGTCTGTATTTTCTTCAATTTATTGTGAGCAGTGAAACAGCGTTTTTTGTGCAGTCATGGCAAGAGACAGTCATCTTGACTGATGGCCATTCGCGCATGCGGACTGCAGACTTGCCGTTCGCGTAATGTGACCCAACGTATGCGCCAGATTCGTAACCTCCTAAATGTGCATTACTGATTGCCGCTCCTCGTACTGAGAAGAGCAGGAAACTGGTTTTAGGCTAGCCCAGGTTGGACGTCGTCTTCATCGCATTACGAGTGACGTCCAGGTTACGATGTCTCTAAACAGGGGGAATGAAACTTGCACATAATTTTTTGAGCTATTTTACCTTTCAATGGACATCAAATTTATGTCCGTATGTCCTTGACGCCTTCATTTACAGGAACGGAAGGTTTAAAAAAACATGTACATCAAATTTGACGAAAATATGCTGGGATTTTAAGCAGGAACTAACGTTAAATTCCAGGGAAAGCTGTCGGTATCATCAACTTTGGATAAGTAAACGCCACGCAATTCCATTCGCGCGCGCGCGCGCCTTGCCTAGAAACCGCAAATTGTGCGAATGCGGTGAGAACAAAAAACACACTGCGCTTTTCGAGCCGGCTATATACCTTATGTGTTGGGAAATTGTGTGCACACTTAGTGCACAATTTAGCGTGACTTTTCGCCACTTTCCTCCGGATTATGCAGTTTGGTGCTGTGTAAAGGATTTCAAAACCCAGCAATCCCAGAGATTAGGACGCGTAGAACTTTGTTAGCACATTACCGGCTTCCAGCACAAGGTAGAAATATTGAATTGTTTTGTTACAAAAATTTCAGTACCTTTAGGGGCTATCCATAAAGTACATGTATGTACGCACTGAGGGGGAGTAGGAGGGGAAATCAGAGCTAATGCGTGTGCCAATGTTAAAGTCAATGGATGACATCACAAATTTTAAAAAAATGGGGTCTAAACAACTTACAAGCAACTGTCTTATTTGTTTAGTCATCTAAACAAATGGGTACACAGCCGTGCTCGTAATCGGAGGGTTATGGGTTCGAGCCGCACTTGTGCCTCTGTGTCTGTGGGCAAGACACTTAGTCTCAATTGCCTCGTCAACCCAAGCGACATCTGGGGAGCTGTTATGGGGAATGCCACAATCTAACTGCCGAGTTGTGCGCCTTGGCCAAGTTGCCGGCCTAGTTGAAGCCAAATGGTTCTGGTGATTTCCTGACGGCAGCGGTAATAATGGCAACAGCGCCATAATCTATATGGAATGGCGCTATATAAAAACCTGCTATTATTATTATATGGCAATGACATAAACCTAATAGAGGACATTCTAAAGTTTTTACGCTTTGTGTTTTTCAGAAATATTCAGTTCTGAGTGGTTAAACCTACCACAACTTTAGGGAACTTTCTGCCTCCCGCGCTGTTCGGCTGTTCATCCGGAGGGTCACACGTGAGCTTTATGGCTGTCAGAGTTACGTCTTTGCAACTCTCATCACCGATGGTCACTTCCACGTCGCCCTCTTTATAGGCGGAGGTTAGATTTTCACCCTGGGAGGGGGGGAAAAAAGTGGGGTGGAAAATGGTATGTTTTCTGGGAAAATATAGCCATAAGTTGAGTGACTTTTCATGAATTTTAATTTCTCGCATGTTGGCATGGGCGATTCCATGCTAGATTCAAGTAGAATCAAGTAGAGTCACGATTCCAGATTTTCGAGGATTTCCCTTCATCTAGATTTGATTCCAAGTGATAGCTTGCCAATTCCAGAAATTACTCAGCAATTATGAAGCAAAAATACTCGACTTCTGCAAGATTATTCATAATGTGAAAATTATCAGAGGATAATTTTCACATTATTAGAAGTGCGTGTGGTGCAGGCCAGCATCATTTGATGGATGCTTAGTATAGTGCCAATAATTGGGTTGTTGTCTACACAATATGTAGTCCTGTCAATGTACATGAACTTATACATGTCAGTATATTTAGCATTTTTCCGTGCAAACAAAAAATGGAATTACGCTTTTTTTTTGTGACTAAAAGATGTAATATTATTTTATACCTTTATCTCGAGAATGTTCGTCTGATCATACTGTAACTGCTTAATGTTATTGGGTCCATCAAACGGGTAAAACACCGGATCTGTAACGACCTCAAACGTCTGGAAGGCTTCCAGCGGCCCCAGGGAGGTGAAGTTCTTGACCCCATCCAGGATGAAGCCGTAGGAAGTCCGGGGGACCTCCAGGGTGGCGTAGGGGTGGTGGTAGGGGCTGAAGTTGGGCGTGGGGCAGATCATGTAGGTTGGGCTGACAGACCCACAATCCTGTTGGATTTGTTAGTAAAGATAATTTATCACGTTCACAGATGCCATCTTCGTAGGAAAACATGCCACTGCGTATTAAACGCCACAAGTACGCGCACGCACACACTGGAACATGTTTCAAACACCCGTGCGTGTTGCTCGAAATACGGCGCAACCGATGCGCGTCACAACAAAATCACGACGCACGTGGCAATTTGTAGGAAATGACGTCATTTGAACGTGATCAATAAAGTCTTCAACAGTCATGTTCAGGGAAGGTGATTTGGATTGAATTTTATGAATGAGATGAAACCTACCGATATGAGTTTGTTTCCACTGATGTTGAACTGAAGCTTAGGATTCTGTATGACGTTGAGGTTGGTTCCTTCAACTCTGACATCCAAACCACCACTGCAAATACACCAAAGAATGTGGGGACCATGAAAAATGAAAGCATGTATGCAGGGTTGTAACGAGTCTCCCTCTGCTCGAGTCCCAAGTCAAGTCAAATCAAACTGCCCCCCGCCAGTCATGTCGAGTCAGGCCGAGTCAGGCATGTTGGTCAAGTCGGTTCAAGTCGAGTAGTATTTGTTAAAGTTATTTTTTTTAAAGGGACAAACCGGCTTTGTTGGGCTATTTTGGGCTCGAAATAGACCCATACATGATTCTGAAAGTCTTTCCGATATAGACTGAAGAGAACCTGAAAAGAAACCACCAAATTTGGCCGCTTTTTAGCATTTTTCAAAAAAACGAGGTCACATGATTTATCAGAATTAGATTCTGGTTCCGATAAATCACGTGTCCTTGGAGTTAGTTTTATTTCCAGCAGTATGGCTGTGTGATACACAGTTTATACCTGAAGTTTATTACTGCAGTACTGCATCAAATTCAGCTCTAATTTGTTTCAAAATATTTATGAGTATTTGACAAAAGAGTCTATTTATTCAGGTTATGAAACAAAGTTAAACATAACACTGAAAAATCGAACATATCATTTTGACACAAAGTCCGAGGAACTGAAGCGAGTTCCACCATGGACAGTCTGCCGGACAATGTGACATTTAGCCCCACGGCACACACACGTTGCCCGCCCAAAACCGGTACAGTGCCGTTGAACTACAATTGTACGTTTGTGAAGACAAACCATGAATGTCAGCTCCTCTACGGAAAACGGGAAAGGCTGTTCAGTGAAATCTTCAGCAGAAAATGAGATATCCAAAGCAAAAAGTTGCCAAGTGAAGAGCGAATCGTTTCTGACAAAGTCGTGAGTCCCGCGCAATAGTGAACGGCTGGTAAAGCGTATAACTCGACTATTGACAGTTTTTTTTTATTTTAAGCTTTTGTGGTTAATTACATGACATTTTGACGATCTTTTTTCACAAGGACCTTCAAAAAATTATTGTCAAGGATGCTGTATCACTAAATTACTTAAACAGTAGGCCGGTGTGTACCTTTAACCCTGAATGCTGTATACCTGTAGGGTATTTCAATTTGTTACCCAAAGAATGATGTGATATTTCCCCTGTACTTACCTCACAATGCTTTTGTACCGGCTTAGCCCCATGATGACAGGATCTTTCTTATACTTGAACATGAGATTCGTTGTCAATCCTTGGCTGTCGTACTGAGCAGCTATAGAGGCTTCCCCCATGGGAGCTGGTGGCGTTCTGCACACCAAGCGGTCGAAGGTTCGGTCGTTTCTTGAGAAATTAAGAAAGAGACAAATGGAATATTACTTTCAACTAAGGGTCAATTTCATAATTACATATTATATGCTTAAAAGTTGGGATTTAGTAACCATTCCATTCTATAAAAAACAGTTCATTGACGTGACCCCTAAAAAAAATTAATTAAAAACCACCAGTAAATCCTGCAATCCTTTTTTTAAAACAACGAAACGCAAATTATCCTCTGACCGAAAAAATCTAGGAAGCTGATAGATGTAACATTTTATCAGTCAGTAATGTGTACGACTACCTCTTGTGGGAAGGCCGACTGCACCAGTCGCTGTATAAGCTGCTTTTTTAAACCCCCATTTTGTTCACGGGTGTTGAGATTTTGATACCATATCATTTGTCAAATTTTTCTCATTCTGAAATTTCGCGCTTTCAATCCATACATTTTAAAGGATATCGTAAAAATATCCACAGATATTTTGCAAACTGGTTATATAAATCTTTTTTGCTTTCACATCCAAAATACAGATTGCAAATTTCCCGTTTTCATCCATTGGAGAGTATTATGGGTAGGTAATTTTATGATTGTTAGATTAGAACGAAATCCATTTTCTGGAAAAATCTAGACAAGTTCCTTTTAAATTTTCTTTTTATGGAAACCATACAACCTCCCAACACAAGTAAAAACTGCAACGGCAACTAACCTGATGAGTTTGCAATCCTCGCCTCCAACTACAATGATGACTTCTTTACCAGCGTCCAGGTAGCTACCAGAAATCACTATTTCAGTTCCCCCTGACATTGGGCCCAAAGCTGGGCTTACTGACGCCAGCTCTGGTATCTGAACAATGAAGAAAACATTACAGAAAGATAGCCAGTGGGTCTTCAAACCATTTTGTACTCGCTCTTTGAGATAGAAGGCATTTAAACATCAAGATGTCAGATGTAACAGGGTACACACAAATGGACCTCTAACTACACTCGACCAAAAAAGTTCTGTCACCAGTAAGACATTTGTAGATATTTATTATGAAATTGGATTTAATGTAGGAAAATAATATATCAAATTTTAGCTGAACATATCACTCAAAGGAATAGAGCTTAACGGAACAGGAATGCAACAAAGGAGTGTGGGGTCAGAATGAAAAACACCAAAAAACAACGATGTCAACCTTATTGCACTCAAGCAAGGGGAGTTACAGTTCAGTATTTTGCTTCCATCATACCTAATGCAATGGCACGACTCAGATTGGACAATTTAACCATTTTGATTTGGATGTTTTTGACAAGACATTGATAAATCCAAACTGACTTAAAAATGTCATAATTGTCTACACACAAATTGCCCAAATCACAAGTTGCATTGATCTTTGGTGTTTTTCATTCTGACCTCACACTCCTTTGTTGCATTCCTGTTCAGTGAAGCATGTGTTCAGTGAAGCTTGCCATCATGATCTCTCTTGAGCTCTATTCCTTTGAGGGATATGTTCAGCTAAAATTTGATATATTATTTTCCTACATTAAATCCAATTTAATAATAAATATCTATAAATGTCTTACTGGTGACAGAACTTTTTTGGTCGAGTGTATATGGAAAGACCCCAATACAAAGTTCCTATAAAATAAAACTACAAAATGCCTCTCTCCACACAGGAATAAATAGGCAGGCAGTTGTTGCGTCCGTTTAGCAGTGTTCTTAAAGGCCCAATTTTCATTTGCAAGATGAAACTTTTTAAGGATTCCTGTAATAAATAAGGGCATAACATATCTAAAGGAAAAAAAGCGGAAAACATTATCGCGGAAAAACCACACTTGTACTCTGCGCTTACCGCATTGTATGAGCTCCAAGTCACCGATCTTTTCAAAAATAGAAGATTTCACTCCGGGGAATCAGAGCTTCTCTGATACCGCATTGGCTGCATGTTGGCAAGGTTAGCGCAACGTGGGTCAAAGTTTAACAAATTTGAAATTTGACCGCAGCTCAAAATGCTTTGCGCGTCACGATAGGTCGTGCACAAGAAGAAAATCAGTTCCTGTGGAAACCTATGGCACCGCATGCAAGAACATTTTTCCGAGATGATGTTAAAACACTGCTTTAGCCTGCAGAAATTTCAGCCTCATAGATAGCTGCGTCGATACTTCAGAAAATCTTAAAGCTAAATGAACTAACTCCACTTCTGAATTGAACTTTTTGATAATACTAAAGAGTATTTTTGGTGGATTATTAAATGGTGGTGGATGAATTTCGCCACAAGAGGGCAGCCTACTGTAACAGATCAGAAGTGTGGTATTACCAGAGATTTTTGCATTATGTGAGCTTTACACCCCGTTTACACTCGATTCGCCTTTGCCGAATCGAACTCCGCAATTTCCAAAAAGGGGAGTTGAAGCCGGGTAGGCACTAAGTGTAAACGCAAAAAGGTGAATTGAAAAAGGCGGATCAGACCCGAGTCTGATTCGCCTTTTTCAAGTCACCTTTGGGGTAGGGTTGAACCCCGCAATCGTCAAGGTCGCTTGTAGTGTAAACGCTACCCGAATACAGATTCGGCAATTTGAGTGTCCTTGGGGCGGTGCCCGCAGTGTAGTAGATTTAATTGACTAATCTGGCACTAGTGCAGCAACACCTAACAGCTCACGCATGCGCTGCAGTTACATTTAGTGGTGACTTTTGCGGTTTCTGAAGCGAGTTGAAGCGATTTGGGGTGTAGTGTAAACGCGGCAAATGTTCAGTTTTGTGGTCGCAATAAAAATGCTGGATCTGTATCCACCTTTGCCGATTCGAGTGTAAACACAGTGTTATATTGCACTTACAACATAGTTGAAGGTGTCCTGAGATATGGCAGTAACGGTGTTGGTGGAATTGGCACCGCTGCCGATTACAATCTCAATTTGGCCCTTTCTCATCTCAATACTGTTCTGCGTAGTACAGGAAACTCTGCAAAGAGATTGGGTGAATAAAGTTAGCCATCATTTATGATTCTAAAAAAGCCAATGTTTAAGAACTGCTGTTTCAGTTAAAAAAAAAAAAAAACAATTATAAAACTTGATTTAAGTACAAACACTATGAGCAACTAACAATTGAAATTTGGCACACACCATTGTTAAAGATAGTATACATGATTGGTAAACCGTTACAAATAGTTTTATCCCCCTGTGTGATTGAAGATATGCATGATTAAAACCAACTTGAGCAAAAACCAGCTCCGTACTTCGTCTAACTTTTGAGAAAACAGTCAAAAAAGGGTTTGCAGTCATTTCGCCCCAAAACCACTTCGCCCTGAACCATTTCGCCCTGAACTGGCCTGTGCACGAAGTGGTTTTGGGGCGAAGTGGCATTTAGGCGATGTAGTGTTTGGACGAAGTAATTTGGGGCGAAATGGCACTCGGGCGCAGTGGTTTGGGGCGAAATTCCACTTGGGCGAAATGGTTTTGGGGCGAATTGAATTTTCGTCTCATGAGACGAAAACTGATTGTTTTACTCATTTCTCAAAGACTATAGCACTTCAGACAAAACCATTTCAGGGGAAGTTTCCTACGGTCATCATGCTTATATTGTGTAAGTTAGGTGTAAATCTGTGAACATTTCTGATTTTTGAGATTACCAATGATGTATACTGCCTTTAATGACAATGGATTGTGGCCAATTTCCATTGTTAGTTGTTCATAGTGAAATAGGTGATTTTGTGTGTGAATAATAACACAGGGTGAATTAATTTGATAGAAATGTGGACAAATGTCCATGAGTTTAGGAAAACTGGATGCAGTGAAGAATAACTTCGCTCCATCAGAATTCAAACCGTGGTGTTTCAAGACCACCAGTTGGCTTCATAGCTCAATTGGTAGGGCTTCTGCATGTTTAAGCAGCAGGTCCGTGGTTCGATCCCCGGTGGAGCCAAGTTGTTTTTCATGGCATCCAGAGTACAGCAATTGAATATATTCAAATATTTAAATATTTTGAACGGCCCAGTATTACCTGCAATGTATTATTTGGATACAACCTATGTAATCGTGAAACTGAGGGCATAAGTTAGTTGTTTTAGGAAAGCTGTTATAAAACATTTTCCAATTGTAAGAATAACGTTTTAAACAGAAAACAAAATCACTTGTGACAACAACTAAAACTTGTTAATTCCTACAACCTACACTACTCACAATGAGTTAGGGATATTGGTATGTTGTCAATTTTTGAATTTTTTCCTAAATGACTGTTTTCACCTATTGATTGCTTTCGATGACGTAGAACATCCGGGAATGTGTGGTGGGCAACAGTCACGCGCGTACACGCGCGCGCCAATAGACGCACATGAACACGCGTAAAAAATACTCACCAGCGTATTTTCATTCGAAGATGCCGCACGCGGTCGTTGCGAAACGTTTAAATTGTTCAGCATGCACTCGGCTTGTAAAAACGAAAGTGCTTTTAGTTGATCGCGATTTTCAGCCTGAAGAAATGCGTTTTTTATCTTTCTCGATACAACAGATATGGCGCAACAACATAAAGCAAGGTTAAGCAACAGAGGTAAGTGCAACCAATGCTCTTTTCCTGCTCTTTTGCAGGTTATTACTCGAGCCACGTGGGTCATGAAAAATGCCCACCAAAATGGTGGATGGAAGGGGTGACGTCACCGGAAAGCAATCAATTCCTGTGACAAAGTGTGTCTGTCATGCAAGCTAAATCAATTACTAATTAATTGCCCCCACCCCCCTGGCTAGCTCGGTGGTCGAGTGGTTAAGACGTCTGCCTTGTTTGCAAGAGGTCGTGCACACTATGAAGTTTTTCATAGTGTCTCCGGAAAGCACTGAGTATACAGTGCTAATAATTACGTCGGATAAGGGCAAAACAAACCTTAAGCCCGCCGCACACCTTTGCGATTTACCGGATAATCGGATCATCGGATCACTTACCGGAAAGGTGTGCGCTGAAACAATTCGGGCCGGTTTGACCGTACGCTATAGACCGGAGCAAATCAAACTTGTTTGATTTTTCCGGATCCGATGGTCCGGTGTCCGATGGGCCGGTAAATCGCAAAGGTGTGCGGCGGGCTTTAATTAACATTCATTCTCTCCCGACGCAAGCTAAATCAATTACATGCAGATACAATTGTCTAATCATATACAAAATCATTCAAGCGAAATGCACACCCTCAATAAAATACCTGTATCTGCGTACACCGCACTAATTGCGAGTAGTGTATAATGTTCCTACTTTTGGACAATAATTCTTGTGCAAATAGTGTCATTGCCCTTTAATGTGTTTGACAGGGGAGTTTGCTGTTAAACTTCTTTGCCAAACCAACGGACACCAGTTAATTTCCTGAAACTTTCCTGGCACCGTGTCTTCCTTCAGACATCCGTTAAGCGGAACTATTCTTTGGCAAAGGTGCTCAACTATGTGAGCTTCAAAAGCCTTCCGTTTAGAATTTAAAGCAAAAGAAGAAAAAAATGTTCAAAGAATTAAATGTCCTCGTGAAAAAAGCAATGCACATGGCATCAATGTATTTTACACAAGAGCCCTGAAGAAGATTATGAAATATAGTGCATGTCATAGTTACACTTGGCAAAGGCTAAACCTTTTTGGGTTAGGCCAAAAAAAAGTATTCTGTCTTTGGTCAGACCGAAGTTCCGGAATTGATGCGGCGACGCACTGTTTTCCACTCCAGATTCGTACACAGTAACTTGCAGAGCCGTCACAACACTGAATGTTCTGAGGGTTTTCCCTCCACAAACAATGGACATGGAAATAAGTGGCATATTTCAGTATTCAGCTCAGCTCAGACACACTCTAATTCACAATTGCAATTCCTTGTTGTGTCGCGTGAGAACTGGCCGCCATTGTTGCAGCTGATTTAACAACCTCATACTCACTTCGTTATCATTCAATATCAGCATCATCCGAATCTATTGCCCTGAGTACGAGGTCGAGCTGCCCGGGAAAATACATAGACTTGTTCCCATTTCCTTCGTAGTCTACAGGATTGGCGATCAGTCTAGTAAATATGAGGCGATGCGCAATAGAGGGCGCTGTTTTAGCTACCGCAGGTGAAACAAGGATTGACGCGCATGCTTGAAATCGACGAACGCGCTGACCTGAGACAGAATATCGTTTTTGGGGCCATTATTATTGGTTTTTTTGGTTATTAATATTATTGGTTTTAGGTTTTTTAAGTCAACATGCCCAACTGCCCAATTTGACCTTTCTGCTGAAAAAAAAAAATATCTTGATAAGTTTCTTTCGACTTTCATTATATATACCGAGTTGTACTCACTGTTTGGCCACTTTGTAGCCTGTTTCCACAACACATTCAACACCAGCCACAGTGATGCTTCGTATGTCCTCCACCTTCTGACCAAGGTTCGTGCCATGGATCGTTAGGTTGGTACCACCCTTTGTGTAACCACTCCTTGGGAAGAACTAAAACAAAACAGTAGACATTACAGAGCTACCAACCCTCTCATTAGCCTGTTAGAAGTATGTCGGAACAAAAGGAGAGGGCGCAATTTTATTTGATTATGATTTTTTTAAAACAATCATATTTCTTTCCAAAAAACGTGAAATGCATGTTGTGATTATAATAGAGAAAAAATTTAAAAATGAAATAAATAAGTGCATTAAAGGGGAATTATACCCAATAAACAAGATACCTTGTGCTCAACAAGTACAACTCATACAATATTGTACTGCAAAGAACAAGAAATATTACCAACTGAAAAGCGGACACAAACTTAAAAAAGAATGGCAATTGCAGCGCTGTCTCGCAGAAAGGGGCGCTGCCATTTTGTCCTAATAATGGGCAAAGAATGACGTTTTTGAGGACAATTTTTTCATGTATTGCCATAGGAATGCACAAAGGACTTCTAGGCAAAAACGTTATACTTTGCCCAGTATTCTGACAAAATTGCGGCGCCCATAGTGCGACGCATCGCTAAAATTGCCATTCTTTGTGAAGTTCGTATCCGCTTTTCAGTGGGTAATATTTCTTGTTCTTTGCACTTGTTGAGCACAAGGTCTTTTTTTTTTTTGTGAATTTTTGTGTGAATGAATTTATCTCAGGGGGATGCTTTTTATTTTATTTAAGAGACTGAAACAACCCACTTACTGGCCCAGGCCCCAAACCACAATCTTTTAGGACTGATGTTCGAATGCGTTCACCACAGCAGCTCACTTTTTTCAGACTGCTATCTAGAGGAAAGGGTTAATTGGGATAACTCACCTCAGTAATCATAGCATCGGGGCACAGAGCGTCACCCCTCAGCCAATCCTTGCCACACCCTTCCCGCAAGCTGCAGTCATCCGTCGCCGAGCTGCCGGTGGAACACCACCCACATTGGTACTTGGCCAAACTCGCCAGACAGTCTCCGCATGTTGGCCGTTTCACTTCGCACTTGTACAAGTTGACTGGGGAAAAAAAACAAACAAAAATGAGAATTTTCAGATTACATGTACCATCTTCAATATATAGACCTTTATCACATTTCAGAGACCTTGAGGTCTTGTAATGCTTCACATATTCAAATTGTTTGAGTTTAAACACAGGTTCTTTAAGCACCCTTGATGGAAGTGTACCGTAATTCATGAAAAAAAAAAGATTGTAATGCCATTCTAAATAATTGTGGTACATCAAAATTTTATCAAAATTTGAAAATTTTCATTTTAATTAAGTTGACATTGGAACTACTCGAAATAAATGCAAAAATGTTTTTGAACAATGTACGTCGGTATGGCATAGTCTTTAGTTACCATGGGCAAAGCGAGCCTCGCCAGATGGTCATATGGTTTAAGAAATTGTTGACATTTTTTGTGCAGTTTACAGACAGTTTGGGAAAGTCATTAATAATATAATAATTAATATAAATTAAAAGATAAATATGGACAAGTCTCCCAGTCAGTACAGGATATCTTACTAATAGAAAGGATTATTAGGCTATAATAAGATTTTCCTATTTAATTTTCCCTTCCCACTAGTATCCCCTTTTAACCTGCCTGATACCAAATAAGGTCAAACTATCTGTCCTGGGAAAATATAGCCACGATTTTGCTTGTCCAACCAAGAGGCCGTGATGGAACTTGCACTTTTCCAGTTTCTTGTTTATATTATAGGCCAGTTAATACAGGATTGGCAGTGACCTACAGATTTTAGGCCCGTTTACACTCGATTCGCCTTTGCAGAATCAAACTGTGCAATTTCCAAAAAGGCGAGTTGAAGCCGGGTAGGCGCCAAGTGCCGAACGCAAAAGCCGAATTGAAAAGGGTGAATCAGACGCGCATGCGCTGCGGTCACAACTAGTGGTGACTTTTGCGGTTTCTGAAAGTGAGCCGAATCGAGGTGTAGTGTAAACATGGCAACTGTTCAATTTTGTGGTCGCAATAAAAAATGCCGGGTCTGTATCTACCTTTGCCGTTACGAGTGTAAACACGGTGTTTAATGAATGAGTGGACAGGGAAACCTTACTGTGAGCGGCGCGCCGTAGGGAAAGATGCCTTGGTGTTTTTCCTTACACTGTAAGGCTTGTCTGTTTCTGAATTTTTTTTAAAGGAGCGTGTCCAGATCACATTTTTGAGCACCCCCATTTTTCCCACGGATGTTGAGATTTTTATACCGTATTTGTCATATTTTTCTCATTACCATTCTGAAATTGTGCGCTCTCGATCCGTATATTTTCAAGGAAATCGTTAAAAAACATTGATGTTTTGCAAACTAATTGATCTGTTCCATAAAGCAGTGCAGTAATTACACCAACATTTCTGCTTACATACCAAATTGGAGATTGCACAGAAATTTCATTTAAACAAAATTATAACTTGAAAAAGCCATTTTTACAAATGCATCAAAACTTTGGCTCACATTTTTGTGGGAAAACCCCTAAACACCAAGCATGCTCTACAGTCCCACAAAATGAAGCAATAACACGGAGCCGGAAATTGGACTAAAATGAGGACGTGACATGCAAAGGTTAGATCTCATCTTTATGAAGTCAGAAATTTGGGTACCACTCGGAGGCAGTCGTCCGACATACTGGGGGGAATTTTGAACTTTAAGTTGGAGGTTGTGAGCGACAAATAGGGATATATCAATGCCATCGGAGCTGATTTTGGCAAGCGGTGGTTCCCCGATATATTTCCTGCAAACGAAGTCTAATAAGGAATTTCCTACTTTAATTGCAACTGCACGTATCAATCGTTGTCAAATGGGGTCTTCTGCGCAGTTGATGCTAGCACAAAATAACAAGCGATTTTGGAGTTTGTATTGATAATGTTCGGTTGACTTTTAAGCAGGCATGCAAGTGGAGCATAACATGGAAGGGACGGGGCTTTGGGGACAGGGCTTTTGGGGAGGGGGCGGTGGCGTGAAGAGCGAAGTACTTTAGCTTTGGAAACACCAGCCGTGCAATGTCAACATTTTATCTACCAAATTTTTAAAAAAAATATCGTTGACGGACCGGCCAAAAACATGTTAGCGGTAGCATACCTGCCAACATTGCCGAGTAAAAAAATCAGACTAGTGAAACTTGCAACGGTCATGTTGGTACAACGTTCAAGTTGACTTAGTACTGCACCCGTTTTCATGCTGTGTGCATGCGGTGTCAAGTCGACCGTTCTGATTGTTCCGATTTTCAACACTTTTAACACTTAAAAATAGGAACAAATACAATAAAATCGGACTAGTTGGTAGGTATGCGGTAGCAGCCGGTCAACTCGAGGCACAGTGGGCAGCCAGTTCATGCAAACATGCGTGCACACCACGGAAGTGTCATGGTGCAAACAGAAGTGTTATAGCAGGCATGAGAATGGAGTTTTGTAAAAAAGCAGGAAAAATAATTTTATTTGAACAACCTGTGAAGCGACGGCGTGTTTTTTTAAAAAACTTTTAAAGCTCTCTGATGCATTTTAGAGCATATCTGGGAGGAGGGTGTTTAAGGTAGATTTTATATTTATCAGTATTTCACAAACATTACAACTTCCTGAACTGGAAATGTATGGATCAAATTAAGAAAAAAGGCAAAGAAAAAACACAATTTCTGCTTCCGATCACATGCCTTTCAAAAATAGGGTCTTGTAGGTCAGAAAAACGAGAATGGAGTTTTGAAATAAAAAGAAGGAACAAATAAACAGGTTGACTCTAGTCGTGAATTGAACTTGCTCAAGCTTCGGTTGCGTCGAGTCGCTGCACATGTAGCCTTAGCGCTCAGTGGACGTGAATAGCGCCCTCAAGGGCCGGCGTCTAGGGCCTGATAAAGTAGACTGGTTTCCGCTATTTTAAGCACTACGACAGCCGGTCCTCATATTCATTTGTTGTATGTGGAATATGTGGAGCGGGAACCAGTCTAAGCTTCTGGCCGACTAGGCACAGGAGTTGGATATCAATGTGAAACCGGTACGTACATGACGTACCGTGTGTGATGTGAACATCCAACAAGGTTGTGCGGGAAATGTCGGGGGACAGGGTCGGGGAAAGAATTGACACAGACACGCTGTAAACACAAAGATTATCGGGTGACAGAAGTTTCATTTTCACTCACTCATTTTCTTAGCTTTATTACCATATACAACTTACTCCCCCCATTTTTAATCCAAATTCACACTGAACTCGGAGACCACATATTTGGAGGTGAAAAATCTGGATAAATCCGGAAGATTCTCATGCCTATTATAGACTTGGACAAGTCTCTTTTCATGCTCAGGAAGAAAAATTGGCCCGTGGGTACAAAAAAGTGGGACAAAATATGGCATGCTCAACAAAAAAAGTGGAATCATGCAAAAAAAAGTAGAAGGAAATTAAAAACGCGGAAATGCCTGTTCTAAAGTTAGTTGGAAATTGTCTGATTAAATCAAGGAAAATTACAAAAAAAAGAAGAACTTTCATTTTCATGTTGACATGAAATGTCTAATGAAATTACCAAACGTTTCAGTTTCATAATCTTCCAATGTTTTTTTACAGCTTTGTCAACATTGCTGAGACTAAAATGACATAAAATACCGGTAACCGCACAGGAAGTTCCTGGATATCATTTTAAACCATCCACAGTATCGCAGCAATATTTATAGTGATTTTAGAGTGATTTTCATTCTATGTAGAGTAACTTTATAGATTTTTCACTCTGTATTTGCTAGTGGGGGTGACCCCGAAAGATAAAGATTTGAAGATGACCAATTTGTTTTTTAAATTTTAATTATTTTTTAAAAAATGCAGGTACCAGTAATTTTTTCCGTCCAATGTTTTGGCACAAGTGCCTATAAAATTATAAGTAAAAACACACAATGCTTTTCAGTGTGGCATTCAAGTTGAAGTGGCAGTGTACTACATGTATGTATGTAATAGCAAATGTGTTACAGGGTTGATACACAAGATATGGAGTTCAAACATCAAAGCAGTGAAAATAGACCGTATCGAATAGCCAATATGTTGTAGGGCCGTTTCTTTGTTCCGTGAGGCCAGGACAGGCTTGGTTGCACCAATTTAAGTTGCCCTACAAGATGGCAGCTATTCGATACGGTCTAGGCCTATATGACAGCAATACCCTACTATAGACCCTTTGCACCGGCGGCCATGACAGGGGGCAGGTTTTCATATTTCAGTGTGACAATAGATCCACAAAGTGCCTACCCATGCGTGACCCAAAGTGACAATGTGACTGCCCCCTGTCATGGCCGCCTGTGCAAAGGGTCCATCAAGAGGGTTAACTCCTCAAAAACTTCAAAAATCCCCCCTCCCCAATTTGGAAGGGGCACAGGGATGGACAGTTTCAACCAGAATGACAAATACATAAATGGCCCTCTGGAGACCAGTCGTAAATTTATGGAATTTTATTCTCAGAATTCTGCAAGCACTCTACACCTCTACACTTGACCCCTTCTGTGACAAATTTCTCTCAGTGTCACATTTTGACACAAATTGTATTTTCCTTTCGCACTTCCTTTTTCCCCAGAGAAACAAAACAGGGACAGCTTACTCCAGTAAAATCTCTCAGACTGTAAAGAGTGACCCATTTGGATTACATCTAAATATTGCAAGACATGGGGTCAAATGAGGGGGCAGAGGGAATCTTATACCCTTTTCCCACTACAAACTGCTTAACCCGGAGATTTGCCGCCCCGGGTTAAGCTTTTCTTACCCCGGGGTTCGTTAACCCCGAGTTATGTTCCCATTTGTTTCGTTAACCCGGAGTTTCGGCAAACCCGGGGCGAGCTTGCCCCGGGTTAACGCGGTGCGGTTTCCCACTACACGCGGACTGGAAATGACGGAGTGCGCGAGTTGGTCCCGCAATTGTTTTGCACTGGCTTGTCGCCAAGCAACGGGCCCTTTTTCGCGCCACAAGACATCGGTAAATATGATCCCACCATTCGACACATGCGTTCGTTTCGCTGCACTGCCCTTTACAGTCACTTCGCCCCCAAACCACTTGGGCCACACACCCCTCGTGGGAAATTTATAAAACCCGGAGGTCGGAGGTGGTCGGAGGTACCCAAAGGTACCCGGAGGTAGATTGTTTTTGCTAACGTGTAGTTGGTGCGTTGACGGTGGCCCGGAGCTACGCGGTATTAAAATAACAAGCCGGAGGTAGATTGTAGCATGTACTACACGGTCACAACAAATTCTACCTCCGGGTTACCTCCGACTTCCGGGTTTCAACGACACCCCCACTCGTGCAAATAACATTTCGTCCAAACATCCATGACCCACGTGGCAAGCAAGACGTGCAAGCAAGACGCATCACGTGTAGGCCTATACCATTAAAATGGGGGTGTATTAAGACGGTGTTTTCTCAGCCAGGCCTAATTTTTCTTTGAAAAATTATTTCATCAAACGGCATAAAACTAAGTAGCTGCATGTCTGTCAGCCGTGAGCGGGCACGTACGTAGGTTACGTTTGCAGAGTGCCCCTTGGGTAAAGTAGCATTTGGGCGATGTATTCCTACCTCCATGATTGGGAGAAGTGGTCCAGCCGAGGGCGAAGTGGTTTGGGGGCAAAGTACTGCTAATACATCGCTCAAAATGGCGCCAGACACGGAAGCAATATCGGTCGCGGTCCTGATGGTAATTTTACAAATATTGCGAAGGAAACGTCAACGCCAACGTTCTCAAAAGGGGAAGAAGGCAGATAGATGTTGCTTGAGGCAATACGCCAGCAGGATTTATAGCGCACTGAACACGCATTTTCGCGCCACGAGTTTAACCTTTGGACACCGTATTGCGCAATGATTCATGCGTCTTAACCCCGAGATTGCTTGGGGAACACTTAACCCTGCTTGGTTTCCCACTACAATGCTTACCCCGGAGTTTGGCCGTTAACCCCGAGATTGCCATCCTTAACCCTGGTCGCTGGCAGGGTTAACGAACCCCGGGCTAACGGCCGATTTTTTCGTCTTAACCCGGGCCAGCAAAAGAGTAGTGGGAACGCTCGCGCGATATTTCGCTGCCCCGGGTATCTCGGGGTTAAGGATTGCCGTTACCCCCGAGTTAACCCGGAGATTTTGTAGTGGGAAAGGGGTATAAGTATAGTAAAGGCACAGTAATTGTTAGTGCCATGTCATCACTGTTGCTAGGCAAGTTCAAGGGGGCAATGACCTTTGAGGCAAAGTGAACTAAAGGTCACTGTATATCTTCTTTCTTCAGGCATTTCTTGTCTTCCTATGAAGAAAATAAACCACTAAACTTGGCCGACAGAGTGGGCCCCATTAACCACTGCAGCAGCATGCACAATTTTGGTCTTTCCAATCCATGAAACGAGACACAAATAAAGGAATTTTGAATTGTCATCGAAAACAAAGTCTCGGTGCTTACTTTTGTGATCAAATTTGCAAACGAAAAGGTGCTTGACGTAATACAATGGCTCAGCATCCATGTCGAGACTGTCAGTTTGAAATTTGTCAAAAGGGTCATTCCATATGAACTCAACCAATGTTCAAAAATCTTCCCGGGTCACCGACTCCAATTTGGTTCAATTTTATTTTGGAGATACCTATATATGACTAATGAATACATGCAAAATTTTAGCCTTCTACTCCAAAGGGTTTTCGAGATATGACCCCCCCCCCAAAAAAAATTGGGGGCCACGCCCCCTTTTTACCCTCGCGAATGCCGAATGTTAATTTGTAGGGGTTTTGGAGGTAAATTTCTTCATAACGAATTAGAGACATGAGCTGCAAATTGTTATCCGGGGTAAATAGGGCCCAGACTTTCAGAATCTGCTATCAGAATTGCCCTATCTCTTTTCTTTTTCAAGTTATTGGCTTCTGAAAAAAATCAACTTGTTTTCTCATCTCCTTCACCGTATAATAAGCTTATCAAATATAGGCATTTTTTGCACAAACGCCCCCTATTTGTCTATTGTATTACTATCTACGATTGCCATAGGTGACACTACATAAAGCAGAGACATATTAACTTGAATGTTATTGTTTTATAGTATCATTCCTCACCTACATTCATCTAAGTGGTAAGGTAAGTTGAACAGAATGGGTCTATTTTGCCCATGAACAACTGAAACTGTGGTGTCTTTCATTAAACACTAAGAATTATACATGTCATAAACTGCACTGGCAGAAGTGAGGTTATTTCACTTTCAATACAATAGACAAATAGGGGGCGTTTGTGCAAAAGAAAACGCCTATATTTGACATGGTGAAACTGCCAGTCAAAAATTGTCAAAAAGATTTCCGCCCATAAAAAATTCATATTTCAGGGGCCAATAACTTGAAAAAGAAAAGAGATTCTGAATGTCTGGCCCCTATTTAACCTGGATAGCAATTTGCAGCTCATGTCTCTAATTCGTTATGAAGATATTGACCTCCAAAACCCCTACAAATTAACATTCGGCATTCACGAGGGTAAAAAGAGGGCGTGGCCCCCAATTTTGGGGGATCATATCTCGAAAACCCTTTGGAGTAGAAGGCTAAAATTTTGCATGTGTTCATTATTCATATAGAGGTATCTCCAAAATAAAATTTAACCAAATTGGAGTTGGTCACCTGGGCACCTCTGGTTGAGTTCATATGGAATGACCCAAAACACAGTGACAGTTTTGGAGTTAACTTCAACTCTTTGACTACATAATTTCTAACACTGCGCTCTTGTCATGTTACTCAGCCTAAGTCAAACAATTATGATTACTCAGTCAAGCAAAGTGATCGACTTGCAATGCATACGGTAGTTCAGTGATTGCCCAATAGGGCTTGAGAATTGACGTCACGACGCCATTATTGACGTCATTCTCGGCCACCATACTTCAAGGTAGTGAGTGGTTGCTATGCGAACTGGTGTGCAACATAGTCAAGTTTGGATATGCGTGCGGCGCCCGTGCGATTTCATATCACGCACACAACGACCTAGTAATTGAATTCCAGCACGCATGAGAACAAAACAAACTGAACGTTATACTAATAATACATGTATAGGGATGTCATATTCATGAAATTGAACAGCGAATCGCCCGACATTGAAACCAAAATTCACTCGTATCAAACTGTGTGGCCGAGCACTGCTTACAAGCATGTCGTGTTTTTTTTTTTAAGCGAATGCACTATGACCCATGTGGGCACTGGTTGCGTAGCTCTGTTGTGATTGGTCATACATGTATATATGGTCACGCGGGTTCAGCTTGACTATTATGCATAGGTACCAAAATAAAGCTTACATGTAGGACTAAGTGTATTTTATGATACCAAATTTAGTGCTTAAAATATTCACACTGACACAGTGACAGTTTTCGCAACTGTTTTTTTTTACGGGATACCTTGTACATGTACATGGTATGCGGGAGGTAGTGGGTTTGAGTCCCACCAGAGCACACTATAAGTTTTTAGCGCATGTCTCAGGAAAACAACTCCGTGTTTAGTGCATACCCATTGACTGGCTGTTTAAAAATAAAAACCTAAAATTGCGAGCATGCAGTGTGAAGCCATTACGGCGTGGGATTCATGTTTTTTGGCTAAAAAAACCTGATTTCAGGAAAAAACACATCCGTGCATTGAGCAAAGGCCAAATAAATTGCATTTAAAGATCTCTATTTTTCATGACATCGGTCATCACCTTTTGGTATAATACAAATGAGCCAGCATCAATAATATGGATATTTCAGCAAGGGATTGGGGTGCTGCTAAATTGGGCCTGACCGAAAAAGGGAACAGTGTGAGTCATTCCAGAGGAGATGTTGCTTAAGAGGTCTCACAGCTATGCACAATTGACTGGTAACTGCTGACAGACATGTCTCTAAAGGCACATTTTTGATGCATGCATTCATCATGGTATTCAAAAGTTGAAGCTAATGTATATATGTATATGCAAAAGCCGTGTCCGCATTGGACTTGTTTTTCGGGAGGTTTTACCAAGACCATGGTAAAATGAGAAAAGCCTAAATTTTACTGCTGTCCGCATTTGGACTTTTTCGACACAGGACAATTTTACAAAGACCGTGGTAGAGCATGCGCAGTTCTCTTTTGCAGTGTGGCCATCACGGCCCGAACGTACGCTTCCAGAGAGCGCTTTTACCTACTAAATTTTCGGGAGGTTTTACCAAGACCATGGTAAAATGAGAAAAGGCTAAATTTTACTGTTGTACGCATTTGGACTTTTTCGACACAGGAAAATTTTACAAAGACCGCGTGGTAGAGCATGCGCAGTTCTCTTTAGCAGTGTGGCCGTCACGGCCCGGACGTATGCTTCCAGAGCGCTTTTACCTACTTAATGTGTCTGCATTGGACTAATTGTCTCGAGAAAAGTAACCTGGTCAATTGTCCTGGGCAGCAGTTGGCCAGGAAAAGTAACCGCTGGACTCAAGAAAAATTACTGAGAGGAAAATTTCGTAGGCTGTTCGCACTGGATTAAAAATGGGAAAAGTACCCACCGTCTGACCAAAAAAGGTCCAATGCGGACAGGCCACTACATACATTTTTTAATATTATAATATAGAGGGGGAAAATATCACAATATCCTGGTAAGAGTCTTCAGGAAAACCATTTATCAAATGATCAACGACCATATGAAATTATAGGCCTATATTTAAAAAAAATGCAAATTATACTTTTACTGAAAGCTTGAGGAAACAACCCTACTCATACTTCATTACCACGCACCAATTTTTTTGTTTAATCCCTCAATTTCCTTTGATTTTTTCTTTATATTTCTTAACCCACTTACCCCCCTGGGGCGGTATTCAATTCAGTACTTAAGCCAAATATTTAAGAATTTTACTTAGTTTTTGGCTAAAGTAAAATACTTAGCCAAAATCGGTATTCAATTCGAAGGTGGCTAAGTTTTTTACTTAAGAAAAATACTTAGAACATTTGGTATTCAAATGGTTCTTTTTGGGAAAGTATTTTACTTAAATTTGAGAAGGCAGGAAAGCACACTTAAGCATTTTTTTTTACATACATCGCACGTATACTGCAACCGGTTTAGACCGGTTTTGTTTTGGTGCGTGTGTTGTGCGTTTTGCGTGAGAAAAACGCTTATGAGAAGGCGCGGTTCATAGCGCGGCGCCCACGCTGTATTCAATTGGCTGTTTAGGGAGTTCTGCGCTCTGCGTTCATTTTGTAACGTCACAATATATCCAAGTATTTTACTTACTAAAGTAAAATTCTTAGAAGGCTTTGAATACGAGATAGGTCATTTTCTTAGCCAAGCCAAATACTTAGTAAAGTTTTTACTAAATTTAAGTATTGAATTGAATACCGCCCCTGTTCTTTATATATTATTTATCTTGGACATTAAATTACTTTTTAGTGTTGTGTATTTTTTCGCCTTGCCTTAATGTCTGTTCAAATTGTATTCCTTGGAATCTTGTGCTCTGATGTTAATTGAAATTGGTTGAAAGCTGCAATCGACTTTACATACCACTTGATGGTACTGACTGAAAAATGTTGATAAGTACTATTTCCGGGGGAGAAAATAGGGTCTTGAAAAATACTAGTCTCTGTACAACCGTAAAAATGTAGACAATTTTGGACGGCTTCTAAATACTTTTCCTGTTATAACTATCTTAACCCTCATCTTGAGTGCCCATATAAGCCTTGTGTTTTGCCACTTTAAGTAAAAAATAAAAATAAAAATCCCGACATTTACTTGCAATTTTGCCTATTTAAAAAAGTTTTGACCGATTGCCACCAGAAATGACCCACTAAACGTATCCTGTGTAATTTCCTCGAACAGTGTGACATTCATTACAGTCCTTGGAGGCACTAGTACGTGACGTGACGCAAACTACAACCTCCCCGGCGCATGGTTCACGCTTTCTCGCATTTCACAAATGGGGACCAAATGTGTGACATTTACAAGCTCCCCGGGTCGACATCCGTCGGCCTTTCAACACTCTGTTACAACGTCCGTTGAGGTTTTCCTTTTAGTGTGCCATGGTGTGCTAAAGCCTACTCTTAATCGCACCTGTGGTGTGATGTGCCCCTGGAGTGTTTTTTGTTTCTTCAGAATTTGCTTCGTGAAGCCGGTATATTATGATGAGTTGTCCTTTTACTTCACAGTAAAAAACATGTCCTCATTGGACTTTGTTTTGTTACTTTTATACTGAAAGTTACTGTAACTTCACTGGAACATTCTTCTGTGTAATCTTACTGTGCATTCCCATTTGCCATTTGTCTTTCACTGTGTTTACACTCGAACAGGCAAAGGTGGATACAGACACAAAACTGAACATTTGCCGCGTTTACACTACACCTCGATCCGGCTTCAACTCGCCTTCAGAACCCACTAATTGTAACTGCAGTGCATGCGTGAGTTGTTAGGTGTTGCGGAACTGGTGCCAAATAATAATAATAATGAAAATTTATAATGCGCTGGTATCTATCAAAAAAGATGCTCAGATTGGTAAATTAAATCTACCACATGGCAGGCAGTGCCCCAAGGACACTCAAATTGCCGAATATGTATTCGGGTAGCGTTTACACTACAAGCGATTACACTTTTGCAATTACACTTAGCGCCTACCCAAAAAAATATGACTTATCAAGTGAGCTCAAATTGCTATTTTTGTAAAGAATTTGGCATTCGGCCATCACTTAAGACCCTGGATACAAAATCTGAGACCGACTAGGGAAATTAATTATGACACCATTTTAATTAGGGTTTGTTTTTGCCCTTACCCGACATAACTCGATTAGCACTGTATAACCTACTCAGTATACAGTGGGAAAACTTTATACCAAGACACTGAGAAAAACATCATAAAAAAACCCTTTTTACCAGAAAATAGCGCCCGTTTTTATTGAGCTAAATTAATCTCTTTTCAGGTATTATCTGGTAAATGGGTGCCAATAGAAACAAATCTACAGACAAAGAGCACAATGGTGACCTTAAACTCACCCGACAGGTCATCAGGGTTGTCAATTTTGAAATCATTGTTCCACTTCAATGTTAGTCCGACTTGTAAATCATTGACGTCCATGTCGTACGAATACTGTAATAAAAAATTGAATCAGGTGCATCTCAGAAAAGTTGCCGACAACAGAGTAGATGGACCATTCCTACCAAATGTTATTCTACTATTAACAGAAACTAGTTTTATAATTACATGTATTAACTAGCTGAATACCTTTAAATACAAATAAACTTTATCTAGGTGTTAATAGCCGTTGGACAAATTTTTGTAAAAATATTAATTGTTAACATTCCATCGTGGTAATTCTTCCGTGCGCCCGCACAAGGATTTATTTTTGGCCCATAGAATGTCCTACACCACGTAAAACTGGATAAAACATGACACTTCATTATTCAGGTCCACACAAAAATTACATGACCACAACGTGTGTCCTATTGTTTTTATATTACAATGCCCGTCCGCACGGGACTTTTCAGCGATGTAAAACTGTCAATGTAATTCTTCTGCGACCCAGCTCACTTCGTAAAAATTACATTGAAGTTTTTTATTTTTATTTTTCCTTTTTCCAAAATTCTTAGTAATTACGGAGTAATTAGCATTTTAATCTTGGTTCTTTTTTTTTTTAGGACAACCCTGTTTATTGCACAGAGTGAGCCTGGATTTATGGAACATTTTCCCATCTTAACGAAGACAAGATTGTCCGTAAGATAAGCTCCCAATCAATGGGTGTAACCTCAAAGTCAAGTTGAAACAGGCAAAACATTTTTCACATGTCACGTATCATGTAAACAGCTAAATTGACAGTGCAATGAATCGGATGTGGCTTTGTGTCATTCATGGGTTAGTTTCAGGATTTCCTGACTGGAATTGCCTCCTTACTTGAAATACATGTACCTCTGAGGTTTTGCTGAGTGACAAAAGTTGAATTTAGGGGAAGCCCTTAAAGGCCCAGTGTATCATTTGCAATGACCCCAAACAGTAATCGACGAGTTTACAGGGAAAAAGTTCTGAAAGTAAAGATTGAATTAATAGCAACTATCCAATGAAAGGTTTGCGCTCAAAATGATATAATTTTACCAGAAAATAATCCGTAAAGATGAAATTATTACCTATTTTTGGTTCGCATCTACGCGGTCCAAAATGCATGGGCGCTGTGTACATGTATATACTCCCTGTGCGTGTTCCAACGCGATGCATTTTTATGGATCACGCGCACACGCAGTATATGATGTGTGCCACAGAGTGCATGACGCAAGCCACATAGTACCCGATCAACTGAGAACTAATATTTGAAACACCCCGCCAAGACCAGGAAACACATATGGTTTTTCATGTTTTTTTAAAACGTGGTACATTTGACAAAGCTGAAATTTCTTCGGATGAGTTTGTTGATGTCTTTATTTTGATTTATAATGGTTTTATTCGCAGAATCGCTCAAAAACAGATCATCTACAGGGCCTTTAACCTGCAAAATATGAGAAGTTGCAGGCATTAAAATAGTTGTCCTTTCTGTAATAAATTAAGCTTTAATATGTGATTTCTTCTAGTGATAATGACCCAAGAACCACATTTCTATTGTAATACATTTAACAAAAAAATTGTGGAAAGAACTTGAGAAGTTCAGCAAGTACACAATGTTTTTACATGCCGTCTGCCCCTCAGCTTTTCCTTGGGCAATTACAATTGATAAACAGGCCACCTGTTCATAGCGGCCACCCGTCTTTGGTCCCAAATGCCGTGTATAATGCCTGAGCAACTTTTATAAAGCGGTCACTTGTTTATATAATGGCCACTTTTTTACGATTCCAAGGGGGCCGCTATATACATGTATACATAAAGTGTCATTGTACTCATATTCTATGTGGTTTTTAAAACACAGTTTAAAACCAGTCAACCACAAATGTATAAAATTTCCTAAATAAAAGTTATCGAGGACAAAATCCTTAAAGGCCTAAACTGTATCATTTGCAATATCTGAATGTTTTGTCAGAAAAAAAACTAACTCAAAGTGTTGATTATCAATGTTAACAAAAGTCACATAAAATGTTCCTGTCCAAAACGTCTTTAATTAAACCAAAAAAAATTAACTTTGTTTTTTTTAAAATGAATGTGCATGTTCATTTGTTTAACATTCACATACTTCAAAAAACATGTATGGAATTTAAAAAGGTTCTGAAACATTGTTGCATCTATGGAGCTGTATTTCTGCAGGCTAGTTTACCAAATTTGTTTAATATGTAAAGCATACAATAGGCCTTTAAGTCATACATTAAACATGTAAATAAAAAGAATTGTGTTTTCACCAACTGAGGAATGAATGAAACCATACAAATTCCAAATTTAGGTTGACAAATGACTTAATCAGCCAGATCTCATCACATTCACCATACAAGTCTTCAAATGCAGTCAGCTAGCCTGTCTGTCAAACCAACCAAGGTACACACATCATGCAAACCCCTACATGACTTACGATTCTGGACTGGCATTCCAGGCTAGACTCAGTGATCATAGTGGCGTCCACTGCCTCCATTTTCCCCCCAACGTCCAAGATGCACTGGTACCCTGTATTTTCAGACTGGGTTAAAAAGGTATCAAACGTCACTGGTAAACGATTACAAGTCATTGTTCAATGAATGTGACCAAAGCCATGTATGAATGTTCACATTCCATGCAATACTGGCAGAAAAATTATTGTCTATGCTTTTTTATACCCTTTGCACTGAGTGCGACCATGACAGGGGCCACTCACATTGTCACTGTGTGTTATGCACGAGCAGGCACTTTGTGGATCTATTGTCACATCATTTAAATATGAAAACCTGCTCGCTGTCATTGCCGCTGGTGCAAAGGGTGTATTATATTTTAATTTGAAATATATCAATTTAACTTTGAAATAACCAAAAAGGACTTAAGGCATGTTCCCATTGGACTTTCTTTTCCGCTGCCTCGCGGGAAGTTACCGCGACCTTCGGTAACATTCCTTCGTGTAATCTTCCCATGCGTTCCCATTTACAATTGTTTTCAGTGCCCATGCGGAAAGCTACCGCGACCTTGCAGTAAACTTTTGCTTGTTAATTTTACAGGGCGAAACTGTTTCCATGGGACTTTTTGATGGCCCTGTAAAACTCCCGCGGCTGAGCGGAAAGTTTCCGCGGCCTCTCTCACCCTGTAAGTTTTACATCGTGGTCGCGGTAGCTTTACAGGGACGCTAATTCTCCGTGCGTCCCCATTGGACTAAATTTTGTTACTCTACCGCACAACCACGGGAGTTTTACCGAAATTAGTCCAATGGTAACACCACTTTAGTTTATTTGAATGTGCAGTATTTACCATTTCATATTTTGTAAATCATAATAGTTTTGCTCGTGGTACTAATGTACTGTATGAAACTGTCTGATTAAAAGGTTTGTGTCATTTTCATGCATTTTTTCTGTCTAGTAACTGGTATTTCAGGACAGGGTTGAGTTTTGCCCAGAGCAAAAGCACACTCGCCATAAATCATGTTGTCTGCATAAACGCGAACACGAACGCCCGCCCGTACAACACACACACACAAGATATCCGTACGTGCAGGGCATTACATGTACTTACAAATCTCTTGGCCTATGACATCAAAGGTCAAACTTTTTCATTGTCATGATTTTTGCTTGGAAAATGGTTGAACTAACCCATGTCACATGATCTACTTTACCCAATCAGTGAACGAGAATCAATGCGTGAGGTGTATCTTATATAAAAACATTAATGAAAAGAGAAACCACTGTACTACAATAATATCCTGTTCAGTTGTGTCATTGATCTTTGGGGTTTATTAAATAAAAACATTGTTTTTAGTTTTCCTACAATAAACCTAGCATATATACAGAAAGAGGAAGTGTACATGAAAATACATTGTCACTGATTCCCACATACATGTAATAACAGTAATGTACTACGGTTTGTAGCTCGGCTTGCCTACTTCATAGCTTGGGAAATGCCACATCCTTTCTGGATAATGTCCAATTTCAAAATGACAGTGTCAAATTGCTTAATTCCTGGCCAAGAGAAACATTGAGCAACTTCGCGATATATATGTTACGAAATCACGGACGTAAATTGGGGAAATCAGCAGAGGTTACATGCTTCCCAAAGTGTTGAGATGGCGTAATAGAATGATATACTGTAAAATCTGAAATATTCGCGGTGGTTTTATTTTCGCGCATTTCGCGCACCAGACAGAGCCCGCGAAAAAAACAACCCGCGAAAATATTGTTTGCAACAATTGTGGCGATCCCTGAAACAAAACATAATTTCCATCCGCGAAAATAACAACTCGCGAAAATGTCAGTGATGTTGAAATGCGCGAAAATATCTGTACGCGAAAATATCTGTACGCGAAAATATTGGCTTTTACAGTAAGTGCTCCCCATAAGTGGGGTACCGTGGCCGAGTGGTTTGGGTCATTGACTTGCAATCATGGGTGAAAACTTGGGGTTGCGGGTTCGATTCCGGCTGCGCTACCTTCGCCCTTGGGCAAGGCACTCAACCACACTTGCTCCATCTTTCGGAAGGGATGTAGAGCCGTTGGTCCAGTGTGTTAGGTAATGGTAACGCACTCTAAAGATCCCAGAGCATTCTTTCGTGAAGAGCAAGGGGATTTCCCGGTGTCTCTGGCCATTTCTAATTCTAATTCTTCATGGGTTTCCTCACGCTTGCAATGAGCACTATTGAGGAATCCTTGGTATGAATACCAGAAAGAAATAATAATAATAATAATAATAAATAAGCCCAGTTATCAGGGGAAATGATGTGAGCGCACCGAATACGTTTTTTTATTGAATCTGTACACAGTCAAATGTAAAATTATCAATATTAGTGCCGTCTAGAACTGAGTTTACACTTGTAACACTTATTGGATAACTTAAGCCATTTAATTTAGGGCAACATTTACATCAGCGCACCGAGAAGTGAACTCACCCCGGGGTGAACTAACCCTGGGGACGCCCAGGGGTGACTCACCCCCCCGGAGTTCAAACCCGCGTCAATTCACACTTGTTTTTTTAAAACTCTCCCCGGAGCAAACTCACTCCGAAGACCGGCACTTCGTCCCTCACTTAAACAAGTGAGAAATCGCCCCTGCCCCTTTTCACACTGTTTTCGCCCCAGGGAAAGTGTCTCACCACGGGGCCAAAAAGTTGCATACCTGGTCCCTAGTAGGGTTGAACTCTCCCTGGAAAAAGAGCAATCTCAGGGGTGTCATTGGGTGAGAATTCACGTGGGAAATGAGGCTCATTTTCACCCCCTGGGCAACCCCTGAGATTTGGTCTTGTGGGAAAAGGCTTAAATAATTTGGTAGCTAAGGACAGTATCAGGACATACCTTGGGTGTGGGCAGGTTCATGGTCGACACGTTGAACCCCGTACTGATGCCAGCGGGAATCAAGATCTCTTCGTCCTTTCCCTTCACGATGCGAGGACAGGATAGCTCACCATTCGATACACCCTGTCAACATTATAGGAAAGGATACTAATAAAATCTATGTAACTTTGTGTAATTGTCTGTACAATGTTTCACTACATACATTTCTCCAAACAAGGGTGGTAGTCGAGTCCATTACAAGTCCGTGACAAGTCCCGCACAAGTCCTTCACAAGTCCAGTAACAAGAAGCAAAGGATGAACACGCACAAAAGAATGCCTTTGTTGGAGTTCATTTGAACAGCTTGTGATTTGAAATGTATGTATTTAGTTGTACATTTGAAGTGTGACCTAAGGCCATTTAACATAAGCGCTGGAAACAAGGGTGCTGCCATCACAAACGCCGGGATATGGTGTCGTGTGAAAGTGCATACCTGTCACCAAATCGCATGGGTCCCGTGTGTACCGTAACGCGGGTCGAGACCTCCTCCAAAATTTCGCATCAATGCAATGATCACCAGGATTGATCATGCGAATGTACGGTGTGCGGTTTTTTGCTGTAGTCCTATTACGCATGCGCACTTTTGCAGTTGCCATACAATCATCGTGCAAAATGGCGGTTCATGAAAATACCGGGCAAAAATATGAATTATTGATGTTAATGTGACTATTGAATAGTCTCATGAAAACAAAAACGCCAAAAAATTTCGAGAAATAATGATGTCAAACTTTTTGCTTTCTTTTTCTCCCCAATTTTTCTCTATGCATGCCCACACTTCTTCAGGATAGAACTTCACGCAAAATCATGCCTGTATATTTGTGTGCTATGGTCATGGCGGGAAAAGCACTGTACCATATAATTCCGCTGTTTAAATAATATCGCAGTACCAGCGATAAAATGTAAAATTCAGTAAAACAAGGGACACTGCCTACCGTGTTGTGTTGTACCGTATGAAAGCCTGCGATCAAATCGCAAGCGTCCCTGGCATCAGACAAAGGGCGCCAATCATCGCAGATGCGTTTCCAGCGCTCGTGTGAAATGGGTTTTTGTATTAATTTTGAGCATTTCAGGTCAATACATAGATGTACTCTTAGGGCTTACATTTCAGCCTCGGCCACTGTCTGAACATTCAATTAAAACAATCAGTTCTCCAGTATGCTTGCTTGCTCAGGTACTATTCAATGTTAATGTATGTTGACAGAATGATTAGTCATCTAATGAATGAGCAGCTTTGATTGGACAGACCGATTAATGGCCTAGAAAAGGGTGACTGTTTTGGCATTCACGAGCAGAAACACATTTGTAATGCTGCAAACATTTTAATCAGTGATTACAACAAACGTGTTTATGATTGTAGTTGCCAAAAGAAACCCCAGACTGGGCTTTATGAGAATTTTAATAATAAACTTTGCAGCCAATGCGGCTATGCGCTGTGCCATATTTAAAATTTTAAAAGGGAAATTGAACGACGTCAGACATCCAACAGTTGCATAGAATGCTTGTTTCCCCGACTCCTACACACCGTGGAGTATGAAAAATCTGTTGTGACCTGACTCACGCCCTCTAAAGTCCGAGCACCGAACTGCAAAACATGATGACTTACATGAAGCGTATTTAGACGCAAATTAAAAGTGTTTTTTTTAATGTTCAGAAGGGACATGGTTTGAAAAATAAGCTTCCATGTGGCACTACTATAACAACCTTTGCTTTGCTGGCAATATTCTGGAGACTTAAGCAACCTTCTGCAAGTGTTTTCTCTTTCTTTCAGGAAGAAACCCGTCCTGAGAAGGCTTGGGCGATTCCAAGCCGGAGTTTATTAGAATCGATTCCACTTTGAGAATTGATTCCCAGTAGGAATCGATTCCCAGTAGGAATCTATTCCCTTTCATCTAGATTCGATTCCCAGTGATAGCTTGCCGATTCCAGAAATTACCTAACGATTCCAAAGCCAGAACACTCGACTTGTGCAAGAGTATTCAGCCTGTGATAATTTCCACATATTAGGAGGGTAATTCCCTAAATTCGGGGTCCAAAAGTGTGACATACTTTTTAAGATTTCCAAGTGTTTTTAATGATTGAAAGTGGTTTCCCAGTAAAAAATAATTATTGTTATTTCAACAAATGCCACTTAAATTTAATTTTTGTGTGTAGATATGGCACCAAGGTTAATGAAAACTGGCATCATTTCATGGACGTTTAGTGCCACTCGGACCCAATAATTAAGTTGTCTGCACAATAAGTAGTATCATGCTCAGTATATTTAACATTTTCTCGCAAAAGATGGAATCGATTTTTAATGGAATTGCGATTCTTTTTTGGAATCGGAGGGGACTCCATAAATACTGGAGTCGCCCAAGCCTAGTACTGAGCAATTCCAAATTGAGGTCATCCAAAAAAAAATTTATTTCCCCAAACCTCTTGTTTCGTGACAATTCCGCTGGGATCGCAGGCGGCCGAGTTGCCAACACACTTGTTCTCGAAGATGCACCAGTCACACTTGTACTCATAACCGACGCACTTGGTGCAGCTGAAGAACGCACTGCAGATGTAGAAGTCAAACTCGGTGGTGACAATGTCCAGGCCGGTCTCGGTGGCAAGGATTGACAGGTTCACCTTGAGGAAACCTGGTGACGCAACAAAAAGACGTAATAATTCGGTTAATAGTATTAGTGATAATATAAATGCACATATTTGGCGCACAGAGCTTCATTTCCAGTTACCCAAAATCTTACTTCACAAGTTCACAGGAAAGAAAAAAAGATTAAAAGTGTTGGTACCAATGATAAACTTCACATGACTTTTCTCCCATTTAAAATAGTACTTTTGAAGGTGCTTTTAAAAGAAAATTGACAGCAGACATTTTTTATCATTAATTCAACACACAACAAAAAAAGAAGATTTTTCAAGTTTTTGTAAAGTACATGTACTAACTGCATTTTGTGGCTGAAATTTCTACAATGCAGTTTATCAATATTATTCTTTAGTTATGTAATGCTGTTGTTAAAGGTTTTCCAATCATACAATCTGTCCTTAAATTACAAACGTTTTCCTACAAGATGGCAGCTATTAGATAGTCTATTTCATTTCCACGGTGATTATAGGCATACCAAATACTGTGTGTATTACTCTGCAATACTAAAAAAAAAGTTGGAGTTCCTCGGTAAAACCTGAGGGAGTATACCACTGTGCCTCATAGCTTAGCTGATACATGTAGATCACCTGTCCGTTAAAGGCCCTGTAGATGATCTGTTTTTAAGCGATTCTGCGAATAAAACCATTATAAATCAAAAGAAAGACATCAACAAACTCATCCGAAGAAATTTCAGCTTTGTCAAATGTACCACGTTTAAAAAAAAACATGAAAATCCATATGCGTTTTCCTGGTCTTGGCGGGGTGTTTCAAATATTCGTTCTCAGTTGATCGGGTACTATGTGGCTTGCGTCATGCACTCTGTGGCGCACATCATATACTGCGTGTGCGCGCGATTCATAAAAATGCATCGCGTTGGAACACGCACAAGCAGTGCCCATGCATTTTGAACCGCGTAGATGCGAACATAAAAATAAGTAAATCGTTTGCAAACGATCTAAATAATTTCATCTTTACGGATTATTTTCTGGTAAAATTATATCATTTTGAGCGGAAACCTTTCATTGGGTATTTGCTATTAATTCAATCTTTACTTTCAGAACTTTTCCCCTGTAAACTCGTCGATTACTTTTTGGGGTCATTGCAAATGATACACTGGGCCTTTAAGTCAGAATTCTTGAGTTTGAATCCCGATAAGGTCCCATATGATTTTTCTCTCATCCCAAGTTTGGACAGACAAGCTGCAAAGACCATTTGCCTATTACATTTGCCTAAGAACATGCACAATCATATAGCTTCAGGCTTGCACACAAGTTAAGAGAAAGAAAACTGTCATGTCATAAGCCACACTAAATCTGTATTTTTAGCAGAGATGCTTTCCTCTGAGAATATGATTAACCAATAGCCGTGTTCTGTCGCATGGGCTTCTTGAAATCGATTCTTCCGTTGAAGCGCCCACAAGCAATGAACACGGATAGCATTCCTGTATGACCAAGCATTATCCAAATGGCCTTTGGGTAATCATAATGTTATCTTGGCTGCACCCAGAGGAAAAAATAACTGATGACAACATGTAGGGGCAAAGGTATTAGCAAAGATGTACAGAGAGCTTGTAGTTACTAAGCCCCAATACATCATTTGCAGTGACCCAAAATTTTACTTCATGAGTTGACAAGAAAAATCTGACTAAAAGTGTTGATAGCAATGGTAACAAACACCACATTATTTTTCCCTGTGTAAAATGGTAACTTTGTGGAAGAAATTGCCAACTGAAGGTGCTTTTCTAAAAAAAAATGTTTACTAATGATTTGTTACCCTTTATTTAACACAAAAACCATGCATGGATTTTCAGGTTTTCTGAAGTATTACTGCATCTATGTGGCTGAAATTTCTACAAGGTAGTTTGTCAACATTATTCTTCAGTTATGTACATGTAATGCGGTTCCGTTTTCCAATCATGTAATCCGTCTTTAAAGGCCCAATATATCATTTGCAACATAGATTCCTGGAATAAGGGCATAACTTAGCCTGCAAAAATTTCAGATATGCATCAGAAAACCTTCAAAATCTATGCCTACTGTGCAACCACAATTTTTTCTAAATTTGATACAAATGTGGACAAATGTGAAAACAAACAGTTGGCTCCACCGGGATTCGACCTGCCGATTCTCTGCTTTATTTGCAGACGCCCTACCAATCGAGCTGTGAAGCTAACTGGTGGTGTCGAATCACGGCAGTGCAGTTGTTCTTCACTGATTGGGATTGGCCATCACGTGAGCTTAAGAAGCCCTACAGAGGGATAAACCCTTCAGTGAGATAACCACCACTCCCAGATATCACTTTTCACACTATGAACGTTCGACCCGTGTCGGGTCGAAATCAGAAAATCCCCCACATTGCATTGCACGAGTCATCTTATTCTCCAAATATTGCTATTTCTTGTTGTCCCACCGATCTAGTTTTGGATAGAATTGTCAGCCCAAATGGCCAACATATAGCAGCTACCTCCTCTTCACTCCATGTCAGCCTTTTGTCTGATTTCAGGCCTGATTTATCGGACATATTAGAGAACAAAGTTGTAATAAAATGTACACGAACTGCACTGAATAACGCGCAAAAAGCGAAACCCAAGCTCGTTTGTTCGTTGCAAAACAGCATTTAGGCCTACATGTACATGTACTGTACTACAGTTGCAATGCTGCCATGCTCCAAAATCTACACAGGTCCAGAGGCATTCAGACTGTGGTTTTCAACACGGGTCGAGCGCTCTACACGGGTCAGTGCCATGTTGAAATGTTGTAGTGTGAAAAGTCAACACGGGTCCGAACCCGGAGATTTTTCACAGTGTAAAAATGACTTTAGATACACCCCAAATCCCTGGGTCATAATCCCTAAAAAATAATCACTTGCAAATGACTTAATGGGCCTTTAAAAGGCAAACAGCCTTGCACAGCAAGGCATGGAAGATTTATGATACGTGACACAGGCTGTAATGTCATTATACGCCTCATAAAGTTCTCTTGAAATATTTCATCTTCAACATGTGTTCAAATGAAAAATTGGATTCTCCAAAACATGTCATATCTTAATCTGGGTTGCTGTACATGCAAGTCTGTGTGGATCTTAATCAAATGATTTGGGCAGTTTCTTTGTTCCTTGACATTGTGGACCAATTTAAATGTCAAAGCTTGTCCTACAAGATGACAGCTATTCAATACGGTCTAAAATAGGCTACAGCAGGTTAGCCCAAGATGTAATTGTTTGATGCTGTGCACATGTGTGATCCGCTCTGAAAAAAGGTAACAAAAGTCACGCAGGCTAGGTCGAGTTTTTGCGACAATAAGAAGAAATCTGTGGCAAACGTTTTAAAACAGTTACAGCAGCATTACATAACTGAAGAATAATGTTGGTAATAATGTTGTAGAAATTTCAGCCACATCGATGCAGTAATACTTCAGAAAACCTGACCTGACAAATCCATGCATGGTTTTTGTGTATGGATGAATAGTAAAACAAGTTGTCTGCAAACAATTTTTTTTTTAAATAATTCAATTGAAAATTTCTCCTACAATGGTACCATTTTACATGGGAAAAAAATCATGGATGTTATCAACAGTTTTAGTCTTTTTTTTTCTTCTTGTTTACTCGTGAAGTAACATTTTGGGTAACTGCAAATTATGTATTTTGGCTTTAATTCACTGGTGTCATTCCACTTGCATCAATAATCGTTTAAAGACTGACAGTTTATAAAGAATTAAAAATCATTTTATCACCTTCTGGTATCGGTGGTAGTTTGTTGCTAGGTGGAGTGAAACAGCGCACTAGTGAGGAGTTAGCAGGGTCTACTGTAGTAGGGTCTACTGTAGCAGGCTGTAGGGGGAGATCTTGGGACGTACTCTTGAACTTGCACTGGTAGGTGTAGCCGCTGGCGGGGTCCAGGTGGGGTAGGCCTCGGGTTGTCAGGATAAGCTGCAATGACAATGCAGAAAGAAGAATTTCAAGTTGAAAACGACGGTCTCAGTGATTTCTTTTGTGGTAGTATTTGCTAATGAAAGAGGCGTGATGTTATACAATGGCTCAGCATCTGAAACGAGACTGCCAGTGATAATTGGAAATTTGTTAATAACAATTAAAACATCTCAAGTCGTTTCTGCATTTAAAAAGAAGCATGTTCAGAAAAATGGATTTCGTTTTAACCAAACAATCATATAGAATACCTCCCCAAAATACTATCCATGGGAAGAAAACAGGAAATTTGCAAACTCCAATTTGGTATCAAAATCTCAACACCCATGGGAAAATTGGTCGTTAAAAAATGTGATACGAACACGCTTCTTTAAAGGCCCATTGTATCATTTGCAATGACCAAATTTTGTTTTTCATGAGTTGACAAGAAAAACCTTACTTAAAGTGTTGATAGCAATGGTAACAAACACCACATGAATTTATTTCCAGCAAAAATGGGATTTCATGTTGGAAATTAACAACCGAAGGTGGGTTTCTAAAAAAGTCCCATGCACGGGACTTTTTTTTACTATTCACTTGTATACAAAATCCATATATATTTTCAAGGTTTTCTGAAGCACTGATGCATCTAAGTAGCTACAATTTCTTCAGGCTAGTTTACCAACATTCTTCCTTAGATATGTTACTCTTGTTCCACGAATCTGCAAAAAGTTTTATCTTGCGAATGATACATAGGGCCTTGAAAGCCCGTATACAAGATTTACAACATCCTAAAATTGTAATAAACTATTTTACCAGAAATAAATGTTACTCGAACAGAAGATAGAAGTGGTACCATCTGTCCAATGCAATGATTCTGCCCAAGATGGTAATTTTTTTAATAAATGGTACCATGTTGTATCTTTAGGAATTGTAACATTTTACAATTTGCTAGGATTTGTTATAAAATGGCTAAGAATCTCTATGAAACCATATGCTTTTCTACAACTGTAATGCACGGTCATAGCAAATTGTAGCAAACCCCACCCCCAGCCTACGTGCCTGAAAATGGGTCTCAATGTTGCATTTATGTAACATTCATCCACTTCAGTGTCTTTCAATTTTTATCTGGCTGCGTGATGCCTTAAAGTAGTTCAGAAAATGCTTGTTTCAGCTTTTTGAAAGAGAAAAAAAAAAAACCATCGAGGCAATAATTCCAATGCCCATTTTTGACCCAAAGTTGTCACTCTAAAAAAATCCCATCCATCATATTTTTAAAACAATTTCATAATCCATAGTCATAACAACCTTATCAAGAAAACAAGCGGAGAAACTGACAGAGATAAATTAAACAAGGAAATATTGACAGAGGAAAGTTAAGCCGATACGCCCAAAGGAACTCCATGCACATCGGAAGAATTTAAGGGATGCAGGATCCGTCCCACCGAACCTCGCCAAAGGCCGATGTTTCAAATTTCAGACGAGACTACCGGTGCCTTGATTGATTTCATTTCCTCCAGCGATTGGATTACACGGACAGAAACTTAGTAAAACACACACTGGGTGGGAGGACAGTTCAAATTTAAATCTCGACAATGGTCTTGGGGCAGATTTGGTTTGTGAATTGAAGTTTTTCTTTCTTGGAAAAGAGTAGCATTGATTGGTTTTGACACAGTGTCACAACATCTGGAAGGGGAAGGTTGTTATTACTATGAAGCAGTGCTGGAGTACATTCTGAATTTTTCTTGAGTATTAAGAATAATTACATTTTCTGTTTTCCCACATACCGTTTTCCCACTACAAACTGCTTAACCCGGAGATTTGCCACCCCGGTGTCCTGCTCTCAGATGTTCCGCGTACTCAGATGTTCCGATGACCAAATATGGTAGCTTACGTCACGGAACGTCATGCGCACAACGTATGTATTTATACCAGTTTAGGTGCAGTGCTGAGTTGATCAGCAGAATTTACGCCATGTACGTACTTTGATGCGCGCAGATGTAGTGAAATTTTTGCAAGATGGCAACCGCAGACATGGCGGAGCGTTCATGCCGTTTCGCAGTATTTAAAGAAAAAAAACTAAAAAATAAGGGGTCTTACGCAGCAGGGCTTTTTGAGAGTCAGAAGAGAGAAACATATGTACGATGAGGCCAGTAAGCACGCGGACACATTTACATGGGGACAGTTTTACCTTTTACACCGGGACATCTGAGCACGCGGAACATCTGAGATCGTGCACGCCATCAGCTGACATGTTTAAAAAGCTCGACTGGCTTGCCTATCCAGAGAGAGTTAAATACAAGAAAGCTATATTCGTCTTTAAAAGCATCAATTCCTTGGCCCCGCAGTATATGGCAAGTCTATTTACACCTTACGTACAAACTCGAGAAACTCGTCAATCTGCCGAAAAGACACTGAAAATTCCCTTTGCACGAAAGGGGTCTTACGCCTCGAGTTTTGCTGTAACTGGCGCCGCAATTTGGAACAGCCTTAGTGCTCACCTTAGAACTATGTCTTCTTTGAGCTCATTCAAATCGGCACTTCGCCAAACATACACATAATATTCACATGATCAACTTCAAGTGAGAAATGCTAATTTACGGAGTCGTATGACTTGGTTGCCATAAAATCAAACTTTAATTTTGGAGCCGGAGGGAAATTTTCCCATTTTTAAAATGTTGTTTTCTCTTAAAAAGAGTTTTTGCGGGTTTTTCGCCCTTCCCGTAATTAGCGTAAATTTTAGTGTCACATGCATGTATAATAATTACTTGTGATGTTGTTCTTCTGTAACCATTCGTGTTTTTTATGTTGTAGTTGTTGTACAAATGTATCTTATTCCAGTTTGTTAGTAATTATGAAGTTGTTCAATTTAGTATATTTGTTCTATGTGTGTTTGCAGGGCCCCAATGGAAACCAGTTTTTATAAACTGTTTGGGCACACCCTGGGTAAATAAATGGAATAAATAAATAAATAAATAAATAAATAAAACGTGCTGAAATGTTCCGTGACGTCATCGGAACATCTGAGCACGCGGAACATCGGAGATCGTGACACGTAACCCGGCGTTCGTTAACCAAGAGATATGTTCACATTTGTTTCGTTAACCCGGAGTTTTGCAAAACCCGGAGCGAGCTTGCCTCGGGTTAAGCGCAGTGCGGTTTCCCACTAGACAAGGGAATATCTGTATACAGGGACTGGAGGAATGGAAATCTGCAAACATCTTTTTCCGATTTTCGAGTAGTCCCATCGAGTTGTTACTGAACTTGTCTATCGACCAGGCCTGGATGAGGAGCTTTATTTCTTCTTCTTTCCGCACCTTTGTCCTCTTCTTTTCGTTGTGAATTGAGATATACGGTGCTTGAGAAGCAATGCCTTAATTGGGAGAGCAAAAATGTGCATGTACGCACGTATGTGTGCCAGGGCAGCGCGAGATAACCCTGAGATTGCCTGTGCACTAACCCTGTACACTAACCCTGCTTGGTTTCCCACTATAATGCTAACCCCGGGTTTGGCCGTTAACCCCGAGATTGCTATCCTTAACCCTGGTCACTGGCAGGGTTAACGAACCTCGGGGTAACAGCCAAATGTTTTGTCTAAACCCGGGCAAAAAAAGAGTACTGGGAATGCTCGCGCTGCCCCGGGGTATCTCGGGGTTAAGGATTGCCGTTACCCCCGAGTTAACCCAGGGATTTTGTAGTGGGAAAGGGGTATAATGCACCACACATTTTGTTGTCCAGACCTCAAACAAAGTTGATTTCTGTGTAAATCGTGAAAAGTACTCAGAAAGTATTAAATGAAATGCCTAATAAGTGAAAATCTTCAGACCCAGTTTAACATTTTTTTTTCGAGTTTTACTATAAATCGAGTACACGGTTCTCTGAGCCTGTTTCTACCAAGAATGATAACCGTTTTTGAAACACTATTGAAATGGTATTCTTCCAGTACAAACGGCCATTATACGGTACGCACTGGCAAAATTGAACTCTGCTGAAAGACGTTTTTACTGGTGCAGTTGCACGCAGCATTATTTTGCCAGTAGATACAGCCAATAACAATATGAGCATGCAACTACATGTACATGTAAGTTGTTGTTAGTTGCTCATAATGTAATGCTTTTTAATAGGGGGCGTCATTTCAACTACCACGTGCATGCCTCCAATAACCGGTACTTTGTCTCTAGTAAAAACAGACAAGACAACGGTTAAAGGTGTGCACACTAAATCTGCAAAAAAGTTTAACGTCAGTGCTCACAGTAGAAATTCGCTCTCCATCTAGTTATACTTATACAAACCGTTTATTGTTTTACAGTATGTGTATGGACTGAAAATGAACTCACAATACCATGAAGTAGACCTCGAACCAAAGAATTTTAAGTACATTTACGAGTGAAACTCGAGTTTCAAGTATCAATTGCAGGAAAAAAAGTGGACATCTACATGTACATGTATCTGACCAATTTAGGGACAGTCATCCTACCCACTTTGACCACCCCCTGCCCACAAGAGCCTGATAGATGTATCTATTACTATGGAAGCAGTCCGCTTCTTAAAGATTAATACACCATTTTCTACTTCCTCACTGAAGAGGTTTTGATTACATTTTAAATCAAAAACCGGATATTTCAGATGGCATGAATTTGAAACCCCTGGTTGTAATTATACCCTTCCTCTTGAGAGAAACTTCCTAGTAAGTAACAGATCCTGTAACAACTGAGAAATAGCTGCCATTAATCTCTCTTTATGAGGAACTTTATTATTTTGCACTAAAGATGGTGCGCTTCTGAAACCTTCGAAAAATATCCAACAAACATCTGTATCACTGTGTAGGCCTACATGTATATCCATAGACAAACGCATGACAGACCTAAATACATACATGTACCGGTACAAGATTTCCTGCTCTACCATACATACCGTGGGAAAATTCATAAAATAATAAAAACGGTTTTAGATCTGTTCCCATTTCCCCTGATCCATTTATCCCCAAAACAGGAAGTTTGACAATTGATCTTTGGTACAATATGTTCCATATGTATAGTGGTAACAGTCTTGGAACAAAAGAACAAAACATGTGCACCAACATGTTGTGAATCAATCAGCTTATTTGATTAATCAGAAAACCAAACTATTTCCTGTAAAATAATTTCCTTATTTGCTGACCTCACCGGTGATTTTACTTGAGTCCATAACAAGTCCCCACAACAAGTCGTGACAAGTCCACCACAAGTCACTGGGTTATATTAATCAAACCGCAAGATATTTTGAACTGCAACAAAGATGAACTGCAACAAATATGCATTTTTGGCTTGACATGGCAGACATCTTGTAATAGGCCAGTGTTGCAAGGCCTTTCCAAGGTTTTTCAAACGGATTAAAATACATGTACATGTAATTCACAACATGTCTGTGAACTTGTGAGTTGTGATTGTAATAAACCTGGATGCAGCAATATGGCGACAATTCGGGAAGCCTTTCCCCGGGGACCACCGAAATTTCGGGAAGAATCACTCAAATTGACACAAAATTTCTCTACCCAAAGTCCTAAGAGAGACAGTTCTAGACCTAATAAAAATGGTTCTCGATTTAACAAAAATGGTTTTTTACCTAAAAAAATGGTTTTTAATCTAAAAATATTAGGGGGACACCAAATTGTCGCCCTATTGAGCGTGTCGCCCTAATATAGCTTTTTTACACACAAATTGTTGCCCTATCCTAGCAAACACTACTGTATGGGCATGGGCAGCATCTGCCCGGTGAGTCAGAGGTTTCGGGTTCGAATTCCGAAGGCCCTTACGATTTTTCATTTCAATGGTGATTAGGCACCATACCAGATACTGCTTTAGTAGAACTCCCATGCAACACCGAGCAAAAAATTTGGTTCGTGCGGAAAAGCTGAGGGAGTATACCACTGCGCCTTATAGCTCAGCTGGTAGAGCGTCTGCCCAGTGAGTCAGCGGTCTCGGGTTCGAATCCCAATTTTTCTCTCAGGCATGTTGAACATTTTATTGGTACATAATAGGGGTTAACGCAAAGTTTCTGTTGAGTTGCTCTATCTGGGAAATTGCCGAGTTTGCTGGCATTTCATCACAACTCGTAAATTTGCCGGATAAAATCGTATGCAGGGGTCATGCGCAGGCAATGGATCAGTCATTGTGCGGTCACGTTTCCATTTTCTCCTGCGATTTGGAATCGTGTACAAAACAAATTAGAGCAGTCGCCAAAGGAAACCAAGTCCAAACAAAAGAGGAACAATGAGACGTCCGCAGTGGGAGGTGGGTACAAGATCTTTATGCACTCTGGAAGAACAGAGTATGTTTCTAACGATTACCGTTTGCTGGTAAAATTCACTGTGGAAAATTCATGCCACTATTTCTCGAAAAATTGCGGATGAGACCCATTTCTTCTGAGCAAAATTGTCCTCTTTTCCAGTAATATCCGGTAAATGGGTCCCAACAGAAACGCACCATATGTCATAATGTTAGGAACAATCAAAACACTGGACCTCACATTAAATATTCTGTACTGTTTTCTACAAAACCTTTGGCAAAATTTCAACAGTCTGCTTCGGCCAACAGAAACAAATTTGGAGCAAGAAAAAAATAGCTGTCGTTTATATTTTTACAGCCAACAACATGGGAACACCCAGCATTTATCTCCAGGAAAAACCTTACTTGAAAAAACATTCCCACGCCCATTAATAGTTTTCCCAGTGCATTTTACATCAACATGCTGCAATCAAACATTTTTTTATTTCAATCAATGGCAGCAAATCCTCTGCAATATCTGACATATTTCATGTCCCAAAAAAAAAAAAATGCAGAAATCGGTTTTTACACATGTACAACCAAACATGGGATAAGACAAAAAAATCATATGGAATTTGAACCGGAGACTCGCAACTCTGAGCAGATGCTCTATCAGCTGAGCTATGAGGCACAGTGGTATACTCTCAGGTTTCCCCAAAGACCTCTAACACTGGGCAGATGCTCTACCAGCTGAGCTATGAGGCACAATGGTATACTCCCTCAGGTTTTCCCCAAGACCCCTGACACACCGGGCAGATGTTCTACCAGATGAGCTATGACGCACAGTGGTATACATTGTACATGTACTCTCAGGTTTTCTCCAAGACCTCTGACACACAAGGCAGATGCTTTACCAACTGAGCTATGAGGTACTGTGGTACACTCCATCAGGTTTTTCCTTACAAACAAAATTTTTCTCTCGCTGTTGCATGGGGGTGCAAAAAATATATGGTAAACACCTACACGCTTTGGAACAGCATTTGTTTCGTTAGCAACAGAAATGCATGATGCAAATTGCCTCTTCCCTCCCATTAATTAAGAAATTCAAAGCAGAGAGTTAAAAGCACCATAGTGAAACCATAGTGCTAACAGGTATTTAATCACAGGATTGCGTCCAAATACAAAAGTACTGTTGACACTGCACTCTATGACAGAGTAGTGAATTTGCACAGATACCGTATTATTAATGCAGCACATGTTGTCTAGATGTACATGTACAGTACTTGTGTAGTCTGAACAGAGTGTGACATTTCATTTTCACAAAATGGTCAATAAGGGAGCAATAAGTCATTTGTATTTAAAATGATGTTGCATGATGTGGTGGCTTACACAGTTTGGGGGTAATTTGGATGTCTTTAGCCTTGACAGAGCGTCGCCATTTTTAATTACAGTAACTCTCGTTAAGTCGAAACTCAAGGGAATGGATGAAAATGTTGAGGTATCCAGAGTTCGAGATAAGCGGAGGTCCCGATTTGCTCCGCTCAATGCACGAAAAGTGTGCACCGTAACTCGCTAGCCCCCATGTGTATGGTGTGGACTCGTATTTAGCCCATTTTGTAAGCCTTTTTTAAAATCTACAAATCATCGTTTTGGGAAGATTTTTGTTGCTACTCGAAAGTACTTCATGTACAAGATTAAAACATTACAATTTCCGTTAGGTAAAGAATATAGCAAGTGTTTTGTCTCTTCATTTTGTGTTTGTTTTTTCATCATTCCGTCCCTGCCTTGTGAGCAGTTTGCATGCAGCTAGCGACCCATACACGCTTGCGTACGCACGGTACGTGCATGGTATGGCCACAGACTCGGTTCCGGGCATGGCAGTGAGCATGTTTATGGCTGCATGCTACTGGTACGTTCGCGCAAAGCGCCCACCAAGCACAATGCGATGTATTTTGTGCGCTATGCAAAATGCAATAACTATTTAAAACAATGTTTTCAATTTCTTTCATTCAACAGCTGAAATTTCCGACACCCTGTTTACACTTGATCCAAAGCTCGGGGTGAAACACCAAGCTTGGGATCAGCCCCGGATCACAAACCGATTGTAAACACTCTCGGGACCAAATTGGCCCGGATCATACCCCAAGATTCCAGTGTAAACACGGTCTCAGTACTGTTGATTCATGGGGTTATTTGAGGGCACAAATGTCAAAAATATTTTACTTCATGGAATGATTCCCACAGTACATACATGTAACAAGCTAATGCAGGCATTCAACTATCACTTGCCACTGATGTAACTATAGCCGATCAATTTTCTCAGCATGTGGTCCGCATTTGGGGAATTCTCAGTTGACTTCTGAAGCTGTGTGTTGGGATTAGACTCAATTTTCTGAGAATTTTACCAAGATGTATTGTTGAAAGATACGATTAAATGGTACAGCTGTTTATGTTTGGAATTTCAAGATTTTAATAAAAACCAGCTTGTCCAGTGAAGTGATTTGCTTCAGACATTACTGGTTAAAGCAATCTGCTGTTTGTCTTTTTTTGGGGGGGGGGGGGGGGGAGGTGGAGGGGTGTGTGGAGGGGGTGTGAGCGTTCTGGTCTTTTTGTTTGTTAGCTTTACAGACAGATTATCACCCCGTTTACACTCGATTCGCCTTTGCCGAATCGAACTCCGCAATTTCCAAAAAGGGGAGTTGAAGTGTAAACGCAAAAGGTGAATTGAAAAAGGCAGATCAGACCCGGGTCTGATTCGCCTTTTTCAAGTCACCTTTGAGGTAGGGTTGAACCCCGCAATTGCGGGGTTGAACCCTGCAATCGTCAAGGTCGCTTGTAGTGTAAACGCTACCCGAATACAGATTCGGCAATTTGAGTCTCCTTGGGGCGGTGCCTGCAGTGTAGTAGATTTAATTGACCAATCTGGCACTAGTGCAGCAACACCTAACAGCTCACGCATGCGCTGCAGTTACATTTAGTGGTGACTTTTGCGGTTTCTGAAGCGAGTTGGAGCGATTTGGGGTGTAGTGTAAACGCGGCAAATGTTCAGTTTTGTGGTTGCAATAAAAATGCTGGATCTGTATCCACCTTTGCCGATTCGAGTGTAAACGCGGTGCCAATGTGCGCGATTGGAAATATGTTACATGTACAAATGGCATTACCTACAATGTCTATTTCAGCTCAGTACATGTACCTCATCAACATTTTAAAAACCTGTTTTCAAGAAATTGTGTGAAGCCAATGTCCTATTTACAAGTAGACTGGTTCCCTGCTCCAGGAAACCCAAACCAGGGATTCAATTGCAGATCCAGGCTCATTAAGAACACACGATAGACTATTCCAAGGACTCCTTCCCTGTACACATCTGCCATAGCTGGGACGCGTTTTTTCCAGTCCCTGGACTGTGCGTTTTTGATAAATCGAACAACGCGCACCCATGACACGTGCAACACATTGTTCGCGCACACAAGCTTACAATAAAAACGCAAATTGTTCGAAGTGGCAACATAATTTAATGGCTCAGTATCATCGCATAACCCATGTAGTTCAGGTAGGCTGGCCGCGTCCCAGCTATTGGCAGACGAGTCCTTAGTAACCGGTATGGTCTTTAGAAATTTCCATTGTGTGTTCGTATTCAATGAGCCTGGATCTGCAACTGACATAGTCAAGTCTTTTCACAGTAAAGGGGGCATTTTGGCAACACAGACCATATTTTCAAGAAAATACCTTTGTCTGGTCTCAAAATAAAAGAAATAAGTTTAAGTTGTTCTGAAGAGATAACTTAGACCCAAAAAGGGTTACAAATAGTGTGACAACATGCCTTTCTAAAATCCCTGTGTACAAATTTCCAATAACCGTGACGGCCTTTTTGGAAAATGCGGTTTTTGTAAATGTGTACACAGGGTTTTTAGAAAGGCATGTTATCACACTATTTGTAACCCTTTTTGGGCGTAAGTTATCTCTTCAGAACAACTTAAACTTATATCTTTTATTTTGAGACCAGACAAAGGTATTTCTTTGAAAATATGGTCTGTGTTGCCAAAATGCCCCCTTTACTGTGGAAAGACCCAGTTGTGGTTGCAAAAACTTTGCCCAGATTGTGCAAAAGAATTTCGCAGGGCACATTAAAAACAACTATCGCATAGCCTACATGTAAAGGTATTATTTTCAATGTAGGAGGAACATTTTCCAAAGTGTACAAAAGCCCATAGCAAGGCCTTTGATATTCCCTGCCAGGCACCCACATACGTAGTTACAAACTCCATATCCCTATGGGTAGCTTATCCAAAGCCAAAGTTTGATTGTACACGCAGATAAATGACAAGAAATTAATGGCAAATCCCCGGGACCCGAGTCTGGGCCCCAGATTACAATGTCTGCTATCTGTAATTTACCTCTTGTGTCTTATTACTGGGTGTATTAGGGGGCTCCACGGACAGGATAGCGATGCACTGGGCCGGCTGGCCCAACCAGCGTAGATTGAACGGGTCTTCTGATCCGGTACACTCGGTCTGACTTCTTCTTGTGCAACTGAGGAATGATGATAGAGAAAAAAATGAAACTACAAAGTCCGAGGTTTGCTGAAATTAATATCAGGTTGTTCTTGGGTTACGTTTGTGAAATAAAACAGGCAATTTGAACCCTTCTTTTCTTATTCTTGCTGAAAATTAAAGAGTAATATATATTTTTTTGTTAGATAAATGTTGGTACACTGCAGATTCGTGGAAGAGTTGTCAGTGTTCTCTAATGACAACAAATCTAAGTGAATCCTTAAAACAGTGCCCCTTTAACGCACTCCCTGATCGTGCGTACCGAGGCCCTGTTGAAACCGGCCCCATTTCGCTGGGGAACAAGCGACAGAAATCTTGTCGCCTATGCTGGACCAATCAGGACGCTTGGCAGTGAATTGCAGGCATTCAAATGTAACGCGCGCAGATTGTAAACACCGTGCATGCATGTGATACATGTACTCGGTAATGCTGGCCATTGTCCACGTCGGCGATTGGCTGCTATTTAAAGCATACTGGAGAATCCGTTCCATTACATTCGTCAGCATGCATCCCTGTTATTAATTTGAAAAACTGCGGAGTAAATTAAGATCGTCATTTGAAATTTTGGTAGGAATGGGACAGTCATAAAAAACAGAACCCAATACAATTTTTGGAAAGTATAGAAATCGTTTCTTTTCGGCATAACATGACCGAATTGATTAAATTACATTAAAATGACTCGGGAGTGTGTTGGCTCAACACAACAGCCGGTTTACTCCACAGATTTGCGTGGATTTCCTCAGGGTATTGTAACGTCGCTTTGCAGAGTGGAAATTCCCTGAGATCTCAGGGTGAGTGCAGACTGGGAAAAGTTAAGATCGACAAAAGTTTAAGATCTGCAATATTCCAAAATTTTAATCAGACCAGACAAACCTTACTCGAATGGAAGATAGAAGTGGTTCCAACTGTCCAATGCAATGATTTTGCCCGAGATAATCTTTTTATAAGAAAATTATAATTAAAGATAAATTTACACAAATGTGTGCACAAGCATTTGTTTACAAGGGCGCTCTCATGTGAACGAAACTAGGCCCCTATCTACGCTGCTAACTACAGTGGTATTATGGCTCAGTTTTCCATGCAGTATAGCCAGGTAACCAGCCTAAATAGGATAGGGGCTTTTTCTTGAAAGCATGGACAACATTTTTCAATCGATCATGCTGCTTGTAACAGTTTTCCAATCCTGAGTCCAAGCCAAAAATCTTCCTAGTTTTAAAAACCAACTGCAAATTAACCCAATTTTCAGAAGCGACCGCAAATTAGCCTAGATTTCAAAAAACAAATTGCGCCGACTGTCAGCACCTGTCAGGTGCATCCCAATTATTTATGCCATGTTTAGGCTAGGGCCATAAAACCAACAAACAGTATGCATTTCAATGCACAGCATACTAAAGCCCACAAATTTGTGTGTGTACAGTATCAACTCTGACATACTAAAAATTAACACTAAATTACATTCCATCCCTAAGGGAAAAATGTATAGTAAACTTGATTTATTGTGTTGCAAATTTCATACATGTTTGCCCCTGTACATACTGCAAATACTGTTACAACACTTAAAAAAGCTTGTGCGTATTTTTCTAGAAAATGGATTTCGTTTTAACCCAACAATCCTATAAAATACCCCCCAAAATTTGCAATCTCCAATTTGGATGTGGAAGCAAAATGGTTGGTGTAATTACTGCACTGCTTTATGGAACGGATAAAATTTAATTTGCAAAACTTCGGTGGCTTTTTGACGATGGCCTTAAAAATGTAGACTGAGAATGCAAAATTTCAGAATGGTAATACGAAAAATACAACAAAGGATATGGTATCAAAATCTCAACACTCATGGGAAAAGTGGGGAGCATCAAAAATGTGATCTGGACACACTTCTTGAACAGGGTTCCAGGGGTGCCATGGCCAAGTGGGTCTTGCAGATCATACCCAATTCTGGTTGTGAGTTCGAATCCTGGCCTAGCCTTGGTGTGTGTGCCCAATGACCAGGGAAGATACATTTTATTAGTGCCCTAAGCACCTTGCTTGGTACCGGTAGATAAAAGGCCTTTTCCCACTAGTCCAAATCTCGGGGTGGCCCAGGGGCGATGCGGGGGTGAAAATAAGCCACCGCGCCACCCCCGAGATTGCTCTTTCCCTGGGTTGAAAATTTTGGCCCCGGGGCGAGACACATTCCCCAGGGCGAGAACGGTAGTTTGAAACGTCGTGAGGCGAGTTCGCCCCGAGGCGAGTTCGCCCCGAGGCGAGTTCGCCCCGGGGCGAGCAATGGTGAAGGTCACTTGAAAGCGCACTAAATTCGTAAAGACCATAATGCGTAAAGAACATAACAAAAGCGCAACATGAACGCACATCTATTAATTATATCCATGCTAGAGTACATATGCTGGCATAACGTTTTCAACACGTGTGATTATGATATTTCATGTCTTTGGAGTTCCATTGTCCAGTGTAAATATCACTTTTATCAGCTTATACGTCAGCTATGTCGCAGAAAAAGAAGGCGGCTGAAAGGCAGATCTGGGGGATGAGGAAATCCGGAAATTAATTGCCAGTTGGGAGGGCAAGTTAACCCTGGGGTTAGACGCTCTAGTGGGAAAAGGCCTATACATGTAATAAACATGTACACGAGTGTGCATAAATATCAAATGAAGAGCTTGCGACTGAACAATGATATAATTGTGCACAATGGCCAGGGATGATAAATTTTATCAGTGCCCTCCAAGCACCTTACTGGTACTTGTTGGATTCGTATGCTACTGTAGATATACAACAACTTGCAACTGAAAACTGAAACTGAACCCAGGACTTACTGTTGAGAAATCCCTTTCTATACCCTTATCAAAGCAACAGCACAATACATAGTGTCAGGTTCTACATCCAAGTCCTCACGTTTCATTTATCACATCAGTCACAATAAAAGCAGTCAAAACAAACCAGGTAGCCAATTCAATCAGATAGTTTTATACTCCTATGATGCGGTTGGAAAAATATATTGACAGTGAGTATGCAACTGTGTAATTTGACCATGCTCATAAAAGTAGTTATTTTGTCTGTGATATGGGACTTGAGTGTGAGTTGTTTATTTCACACAAAAAAACACATTTTTGTTTTTGTTTCACTGTCTAAGAAATAAATCACTAGACAGCCGGTCTAGTTGGTCATAAAGACCACTAGACCGACGCTTAAAATACTAGACTCGGTCCAGCGGTCCAGCGGGTATTTCGAGCCCTGTATTCAAGGTAGCCTTTTTCAACTTTGAAGATTTCATAGCAGTTCATCACAGAAAAAGGGCGTTGTTTGGGGTGCATCACTTCAGGAAGACACAAGGGAAAAGTAAAGAAAAAACATAAGACTTCAAGTTGGAGTTGTGGCAAATTGCTGCAGTTTCCACCCCCAGCTTTGCCATGGCTTACAACAGGAAACATGTAAAACAAACTCAAACAGCCATGGATTACAAAAGTTTCAGCAAGTTTGAGAAAAAAGTAGAATCTTGTGTGCAAAGTTGAATGTGATTTTCCCGTGTTTGCCTCTTGTGACATCACGACCTTGCTCATGAATATGCATATTCACACTACATGTCGCATAAAAGCTAAACACCTTTGTTTTAACCCCCAAACAAGCTCCAAATAGGATTTTTATGACTGTAACCGAGTAAAGTAGTTTTATACATTTTATTGATAAAAATACCTAATCATGTTGAATGGATGTACATGTAATTTGCCCATGCACAATGCGGCATATGACCTACATTACAAGTGCATTTCCCAAGAACACACTAAAAACTCATAGCATGCTTGGGTGGGACTCGAACCCCCAACCTCCTGCATATTACATGTAGGCAGACTCGGACATATTAACCACTCGACCACTGAGCTTGCCAGTGCCCAATGGCGGGGTCAAAGAAGACAAAACATTCAAATTTGTTGAAAAACTGACTAGAGAACAAAATAAATTCCTGAAATAAAGAAGGCAACCGATTATCTACCAGTATGTAAACAGAGAGTAATTTTTAAAAAATTATCTTGACACGCAAAGTCAATTTAGCATAACCGAGTTGGCGCCGAACAAATAAACATTCTATTACATGCACTCACATTCATGTTTGGAGAGCGGGAAAACAGAAAGGAAAACTCATTTGTTCCATACAAACATTCACAACACATGAACTACATGTACCATATATTCAATGCATTAGCTGAATAACAATTATGGAATGGGAAAAACCCCTGTGGGCCCCAAAGTATGTGCATTGCATGCAAATGTTGTATGTGTACATGTTAGCCAGAATGACCTTTGACCTGGCTGTATAATACGGTCGGTCCATGTCTCTCAGATAACGTAGGAGAAGCGGGCAAGGATAGCATGTTTCCGATTTCTAAAATTAAAAGGTTGTCGGGAAATTGAGAATTACTTCCCATATTTTTGTTCCCATGAGGAATGTACATGTACACATGTCTGTTGCATCTTGCTGGCATTTTGTACAGGCCCTCGTATGGTGAATGATGGCTGAATTTAGACTGTCGCTCAATGGTCATCCCTGGAATTTTTTTACCTAAAAATAAGCTTGTCTAGATTTTAGATTTCATTCTAACCCAACAATCATAAAAATTGCTTCCCAAAATACTATCCATGGAGAGAAAACAGGAAATTTGCAATCCCCAATTTGGATCTGGAAGCAAAAATGTTGGTGTAATCACTGCACTCTTTAATGTAACCGATAAATTACAAATGTAGTTTACAAAACATTGGTGGTTTTTTGACGATATCCTTGGGAAATATGTGGATTGGGAGCACGAAATTTTCAGAATGGTAATGAAAAAAAAAAGACAAATTCTATGGTTTCAAAATCCCAACACCCATGGGGAAAATGGGGAAGGGCCTCAAGAAATGCGATCTGGACACTCCTTTAGATTTTAATTTCTTCAAATTGGTAAATAAAATTACTATAAATAGACGCACATGAACACGCGTAAAAAATACTCACCAGCGTATTTGTATTCGAAAATGCCGCATGCGCGTTGCGATACATTCAAATTATTGATCGCGATCCGAAATTATTGATTTTTAGCCTGAAGAAATACATTTTATCTTTATCGATACAACAGCCATAACGCAACAACATAAAACAAGGTTAAGCAACAGAGGTAAGTGCAACCAATGCGCTTTTTTTGTTTTTTTGGCCGGTAATCATTCGAGCCACGTGGGTCAAGAAAAATGACACCCAAAATGGTGTATGGAAGGCGTGACGCCACTGGAAAGCAATCAATACGGGGTTTTAACATAAAAAATGAATATAAATTTAGAAACGTTTGAAGCCTTTCTGAAACATTGCTGAAATTCTGTAGGTGAGTTTACCAACATTCCCTTTTAGAAATGTTGTGCCATACATTGTTACAGTAATTCATACAAATTTTTATCTGCCCACTGGCTCAGTGCAAGCCACAAGCTTACGAGACATTTAGGACAGGTGCACATGAAAACCAAAGGCTTTTGGCAAAACCAAACTCCAACCACAATCCTACAAAATCCTTTTAAAAATGTAGGATTATAGAGAATTTCGCTGAATGCTTGTTGGTGATTTTTAAGAACTATGAGGCTTAAGGGTTGTAAAAAGATGAGAAATTTAGAGGACAGGGGAAATATTTCAGGGATGTTGGAAGATATTTGGAAAACTGAGGGTGCATCCTAGAAAAATGATCCTAAGGATTTAGGCTGAAAATCCATGTGTCCATTTTTGATATGCGTAATATACATGTAGTAATATACATATATATGCGTAATATATCATTTTGTGTGTTGCCAAGGTTACTTGGTCTATAGTCAACCAGTGAACTATTTCCCTGCACTTTAGCAATAGACCTTACCACTGAATGTGTAGACCTACATTACCCTGCCAACTGACGTTACTTGCACTGTACATTTAACAAGTAAACTTGTGTGACGCGTATTCTGAATTCATGTGTATGCATTTCTGTATTGCAAGCCCCACACAGAATGTGAATAGTACAAAGTTGGATTGACTTTGGTAAGTTGGTAGGACAATAAGGCGCGCGCGTCGATTTTAAGCATGCACGTCAATCTTTTTTTTCTGTAGCAGCTAAAACAGCGCCCTATATTGCCACACCGCCTTACATTTTCTAGACTGATCGCCAATCCTGTAGGCTAGGTAAGGAATGGTAACAAGTCTATGTATTCTCCTGGGCATTCGACCTCGTACTCGGGGCAATAGATTCGGATGATGCTGATATTGAATGAGAATGAGTATGAGGTTGATTAATCAGCTGCAACAATGGCGGAGTTCTCACGCTACACATCAACGAATTGGGATTGTGAATTAGAGCGTGTCTGAGCTGAGCTGAATACTGAAATATGCCACTTATTTCCATGTCAATGTCTTGAAAATTCAGTGTTGTGACGTCTCTGTAAGTTTACTATAGGCCTGTGTACGAATCCAAGTGCGATGGAGTGGGAAAAAAAAAAACGCATCGCCGCATCAATTCTGGAACTTCGGTCTGACCAGAACCAGAATACTAACATTGTTTAGACTGCCACTTTTCTTATTAAAACATTGGAAACTGAAGCCATTTGTCAGCAAATTTCACACACAAAATTTCTATGCGTCCTGTGTCATCCGTTTCAATTGCTCCCTGGAGAGTATTAAATTTAAACAGAAAACACAATATGGGTAGCGCAGTGCACAGTAAGGTTGATATCCACATTGGTTTCCAAACAACTGATTTTTAACCTTTGCTCAGCATACATGACAGATGATGCACTACGCGTGACAGCAGATACATGGATTTACAGCCTTAGAGCCAATGACAAACTTACTTTTTCTGGAGTGAACACCACCCACAGTAGGGGTCACCGACACCCATTTGTCCCTCCAGGCAAGTGTCACATGTTGTGTAGGCTGAACAATCCTCAACTGGGATCTTGTGGATCTGTACATGAGGAAATAATAATAAAACATACACACATGTCAATAAGGTGATGACTACAGCACAAATATTCGAAAGATGAAAGAGCAGCACCAAGGGGCGTCCAAAGTTGTCAACAGTTTTACAGTTGTACAAGGCGTAGAGGGGTGCGGGGTGCGTTTTGAGGGCCATTTAAGACTTTACATGCACTGTAAAATGTTGACACTTCAAGGTGCTGACAGAAAAATGTTGATAAGTACACCCCCCCCGCCCCCCTAGTATTTGGGGGGCGGGGGGGGGGGGGGGGGGGGGGGGGGGTGAAGTCAAAAATTACTACGCTCTATAGAAGTGTAAACATTTTGACAAATGTGGACGGCCCATAAGCCACAATTTTTGGCTTGCAAGTATTTTCAAATGCAAAGTCACCTATGGTAATAACAAAATTAAAGGGTCTGTACAGAAGCAACTATGTCTTCTTTGAGCTCATTCAAATCAGCACTTCGCCAAACATATACATAATATTCACATGATCTACTTCAAGGGAGAAATGTTAATTTACAGAGAGCGTATGACTTGGTTGCCATAAAATTTAACTTTCATTTTGGAGCCGGAGGGGAATTTTCCCCTTTGTTTTTCTCTTAAAAAGAGATTTTGCGCGTTTTTCGCCCTTCCTGTAATTAGCGTAAATTTGAGTGTCACGCGCATGTATAATATTTCTGGTGATGTTCTTCTGTACCCATTATTTTTGTGTAGATGTTTTGTGAATTTTGATGTTGTAGTTGTATCTTATTCCAGTTTGTTCATGATTGTGAAGTTTAATTTAATACATTATTTTTATGAGTGTTTGCAGGGCACCAATGGAAACCAGGGCTGCGTTCCAAACACGCAAACGGTTCATTAACGTTGGCGCCAACGTTTGCTCAATGTGGAATGGATTGTTTGCCAAAATACATTGTCAAGATGGCGGCCCCACAGTCACAGCAGTCGTATCGACGTTTTAATGTGGCTCTCCGCTGCTTACCAAATTTTTTAGGAAATGTGACACGTTGCTATTGATTGTGTATCGCCAGCAATAAGGCAGACAACCACGACAGGTGCAATTTATTTGTTATTTTCTGTCATCTTTCATGTCGCGTTTGCCATTTTGAAATTCCTCGCGAACATCGCGAACAAAACAAAAGTTCAGTGGCCAACGTTGGTGAACGTTAGTGGCACACAATACGTTCCAGTGTTCTCCACTACCGGTTTTGTCCGGGCGCGCCGCCCGGACAAAATCATTTGCCGCCCGGACAAAACATTTGCGGCCCGGACAAAACATTGTGCCGCCCGGACCAAAACAAAATAATTTCTCCTCCAAAACACTATGAAAGTACAGCCGAGTCATTCCAAATTGCGGTGTATATTCACCTAACGTGATTCGGTAGTCACTGGTGTCATTATCGGTCATTTACCACGCAAATCTATCGGATCGGCGACCCAAATTCGCATCGATAACGGCCATGACAGTATGCATTTGTTGAACAGCGGCCTCAAGAGCCGTTTTATTTTTACTATTGAGGGCGCTGCATGCCAACCACTGTGTCGCGACGTACGTCCGGGTGCGTTCGTGGTTGTGTGTTTGGGTGAGTACGACAACGTGCTGCCACTGTCGCCGCCACCCCGCCCCCCCCGTTGAGCGACATCACATCGGCGCGCCCGGACAAAATTTTGACCAGTGGAGATCACTGCGTTCCACTCGAAATTGTTAGCCAATGTTGCCAATGTTTGCAAACGTTCGCGTGTTTGGAACGCAGCCCAGTTCTTGTAAACTGTTTGGGCACAGTGCACCCTGGGTAAATAAATGGAATAAATAAATAAATAAATAAAATGTCTTGCTTAGGAACACAGGTGTCACAAGCTACCGGGGTGTTATGGCCAGAAATTGAATCCATATTCTAGCAATATGTACTTGGCATACTGATTAGAGATTCTTGTGGTCATGGAGAAATGAACACAGTGTGCTTGGTGTGATAGACCGCTGGGCCTTGTCACACTCATGAAAAATTGATAGATTGTACAGGGTTTTGACCCACATAAGCGTCGAGAGAGGTTTTCAGTCTATCACACACACTTCAACACAGTGGCAATCATGTAGAGTAGGTCAAAATTGGACCCTGTTCTAAATGTCCATTGACAGCACTTTACTGTGGAGAGGGCATACATGCACTATTCAAGATCAATGGTGTTAACATTTGTTTTGTTTAAAGACGGATTACATGATTCAAAAACTGTTAAAATGGCATTGTCTCCACGTGTGATTAAGGATACATGTATGATAAAAACCAACCTGTGTGTAAGTCTTTGTGCAACTTAAAGGATGGGACAACACTTGCAAAGGGTTGCCTAAAATGTACGCTTCATGTAAGTCGCCATCTTTTGCAGTTCGGCACTCGGACTTGAGAGGACGCGAGTCAGGACACAACAGATTTGTATATACTTCATGGTGTATGGGAGTCGGGAAACAAGGCATCAATCTTGACGTCATCCATACAATCATTCATGGTTGACGTCATCACCCCTTTCAAAATTTTAAATATGGCGCAGCACATAGTTGCAGAATTTAACATCAAAATTAATTGTGTTGCTGACGATGAAAACAAGATTCTCAAATTTTGGCCTACAATTATGGTCCTGGACCATTATTCGTTGTTATTACAGACCATATGAGAATTCAATTGAACATCTTGAGAAGAGACTAGGGTAGGGGTATACATAGGGTTAGGTGTCGGGGTTAGGGTTACGGTTGAATTCATCAAAATGTGATGAGCCTGCAGCGAGTTCGTTTGGTGTAGTGGTTAGAGTGATAGACTTCTGTTATGAATGTCCCTGGTTCGATTCCCATTTGCGACAGATTTTGTGCAATACTCAGTTACTTTGTTTTAGAAGATGAAGTAGTTAGAAGCTTGAAAGAGCAAGAAAAATGGTAGTCTTTGTTCCGAGTGTTAAATGTGTTAAGGAAAAATAAGAAAATTGGGCTTACGGTACAGGACCATTATTGTAGGCCCAAAACCCACGCGTGCGGTTATACTGAGCAGACAACAGAGCCATTATACACCAATCCGGTAACTAAGATCTCCTCCCTGCATATCCGCCATAGCTGGGGGGCGTCCAGTGCATGGGCTGTGCGTTTTGTGTTGCTGTTAGAATGAAAAGCGCTCATCCAATACATGCACGAATTAACGAGCCTTCTTCGCGTATACGCGACGCGCCCGCCTTTGCGTACACGCGACGCGCCCGCCTTCGCGCGCGCACACAACCCTACAAAGACGCGCAACTTGTTCGAAGTAAACAAAATAATGCAGCTTCAGCAACAACAAAAACATACAGTTCATTCAGTGGAAGCCCCCCAGCTATGGCGGATATACAGGGAAGAAGACCTTATTACCGGATTGGTGTATACCATGGTAGTCAAGGGTCCAGTTTCTTTCACGTGAGGGCACCCAGACCATTGTACAAAAATGTGTATTTGCATCTAGACATTTATAAAAATTCATCCTCAATCATTTTCTCAAAGAAAGATATATCTCGGGAATAAATGCATTGGACTGTTGAAACAATTTCTATATTGCATTTCAGTAAGGTGTTTTTTTTCCTAGTCAAATGGTCGAATTTGGGACATTGCACATCCTGTATGCAGGCTTTAAATTGGCTGACCAAGCAAAGATTTGTTCTAAAAAGCCGTATTTATTGTCAAATTTACTGACTTAGTATATTAATTGTCAGAATATTCATCTGTATCTCATTTGCTTCAGACATGCCAGAACTGCCGTGTCCCTTTAAGACACAATGACACAGGTAAAACTCGGTACATGCACGTGATAGACAGTCGCCCCAGGCTCCCCATCAAATATTTCCTGCCGTGCAAGGTGAAACAATGGCAAGGTAAATCAGTCACTAATAAAGGGATTGTCTGTGACCCATCAATCTGATATTTAATAAACCCCTTAAGTCCCCAAGCGTGTGATTAGGCTAGAAATAGAGAGGGCAGATTAGAGTTGGGATTCAACCGAATGCTCACAGCAAAACTGCGACAAGGTCACAACTGAGCTGTGATTGAAAAATTTTGGAATTGCGGGCAAATTGCAGAAAGAGCGCAACTGGTCTCAGAGGTCATGGGTGATCAGTTGCAGCAAGGTCGATGGTCATGTTCAAAATTTCCGACCTGCGATTCCCAATCGCAGACAGGTCTTACAGAGTCGTACATCCAGTCACGCATGGTCGCACCACCAGTCATGCATGATCGCGGGTCAAGCAGTCGCAAAACTGGTCATCCAACTGGTCGTGCCAACTGACATTCGGTGGTGACACCCGTCATGCGAGCGGTTGCAGGTTGCCACGGATTGATATTGCAATCAATCTTCTCCAATCGTCGGTGATTGCACGACCACGCATACTATCGTTGGTATCGTTGTATGAATTACATGTATACAACCAGTCTTAAGAACAATTGCAGTATGTGACTGCAAATGGAGATCGTAGCAAACATTGCCGATTGGTTGTACCAAATCGCCACCAATCGCATGATCCAGAAATCATACGATCCATGCATGTTTTTTTTTAAACAAAAATACCATCTTGGACAAGAAATAGGCCTACATGTAAATTCATCCATGTACATTTGTTATAGACTACTAAAGTGAAAACGTCACCCTTTGTGCGTTGCCAAGGTTTCTGGGTCTACACTAAAACCAATGAACTGTTCCCCTGCGCTTTACCAATGGGCGTTCAGATTACCAGTGAATGTTTAGACCCAATGACCATGGCAACTGACGTCACACTTTAGTAGTCTATTGCCAACAAGACTTAAGTTTTTATTTTGGGGGTGGGGGTGGGGGGGGGGGGGGGGGGGGGGGAGCTTCAACTCGAAGTAACATTTTAGGTCATTGAAATTGAAAATATATACACATACATCATGTAGTACTGGTATGGGTTTTTAAGGCATCAAATGACATTCTGAATCTGAATGGTATAGTCGGCAAAGCCTCCATCAGGAAACATCAAACCAACTTGTTGGTTAGTTTGGGGCGTGGAGCTGGACGTGCTTTTAACATTGATTAAGTGCGCTACATGTACATGTACTGCAAAGTGCATTTCAATACAGCTTGTGTTTCCAATACATCACTGTGTGTAATGTTTTGGATTTTTCCAAAGTGCCAAAGTGCCATCACTGTGCATGCTTCTGAGAAATATATGACACACGCACACATTTAGGAATTTCTCCCCAAAATGCTAAGTACTCAATTTACACAAAGTACACATGCCGGTAATGTACAGTACTTCAACAAACACCTCTTTACGAGCGTCATTTCAGAGAATTGATTATTACCAGCATATTATGGGAAAGTTATGGACTTTTTTTCATAAAAATGAGCGGCAATTCCGGCAAAGTGTGACAGTTTAATGCATTTGTAGAAACGGCTTTTTGAAGTTACCTGTACAAAAATAAAATAAACAAATACCAGTGCAAATTCATCTTCTTGCAACAATGCCTCTTTAATGCACTCCCCTACTCGTGTGTCCCTAGGCCCTGTTGAAATTGGCCCCATTTCACTGTGGAAGCAGCGCAGAAATCTTGTCGCAGCTCTGGGCCAATTGGGACGCTTTGCAGTACATTCTAATACACGCACAAAGATGGTAGATGTAAGTTTACACAGTACAGTGTAATACTCGGTAGCGCTGGCCGTGTCTGCGTCGGTGATTCCATTTAATTCACGTTCGTCATCATGCATCCCCGTTATTAATTTGAAAAACTGCGGAGTAAATAAAAACGTCGCCGGAAATTTTGGTAGGAAGGGATAGTCATAAAGTACAAAAAACCAATCAAATTTTTGAAAAGGATAGAAATTGTTCTATTTATTAAATTACATCAAAATGATTATGTGTGCGTTCGCTAAGTGTAAAGGCCGCCTAACTTCACAGATTTGCTTGTGTTTCCTCACGGGATTGTAACGGCACTTAGCAGAGTGGAATTTCCTGAGATCTCAGGATGGTACAAATTCTGAATACAAATACCGGTAGTGAAGAACACACAAAATTGGATCAAAACAAGTACATGTACATGTAGTTTTGATAATATTCAAGAAAATTGTCTAATTTACAGCGACCGAAGCTGACCAATACCTTAAAAAAAACGCAAACCTAAAAAATCTGATTGAAAACCAAAGTTTGAAAACCAAACCCAACGAAAACCAAAAGAACTCAACCCGTTATTAAAAGTCCTCATTTATTTCACGTACCAGTAGGAGGAAATACACGTACATGTGTAAAGGTTTTGAAGTGGCGTGAATTGGTTATTTTTTTTAACAGTAGCAAATATTTGAAAAAGTGGATTTGATGTGTAATGGAGAAAACAATATGAGTAACATACCAGTACTTTGGCTGGTACCACTAGTCCATTTCACTTCCATATACTGAATCATTTTATTAAAATTGCCATAATCTGTATTGTTCTAATATCAGTGTACATGTACCGTAGATTCACACCGAGCCTTCTCATGCTTGAATGTGACTCACGTCGATTTGAGAAAAATGGGTCTTTCCACAGTAAAGGGGACATTTTGGCAACACAGACCATATTTTCGAAGATATACATACATTGTACCCTCGTCTCGTCTTAAAATAAAATAAAGTTGTTCTGAAGAGATAGCTTAGGCCAAAAAAGGGTTACAAATAGTGTGACAACATGCCTTTCTAAAAACAGTGTGTACAAAATTCCAATATATGCTCGTAACCGTGTTACATTTTAGGCTGTCCCGGTTATGAGTGTATACCGGTATTGGACATTTGTACACCGGTTTTTTTTAAAAGGCATGTTGTTACTCTATTTGTAACCCTTTTTGGGCCTAAGTTATCTCTTCAGAACAACTTAAACTTATTTAAGGTATTTTCTGGAAAATATGGTCTGTGTTGCCAAAGTGCCCCCTTTACCGTGGAAAGACTCATGTACGGTAAGATAATAAAATATTACTTTTTTTTATTAGTCAATATATAATTTTAAAAATAGATTGAACAAAACAAATATATGGCAAGTACAATGTGCCAGTAAATATAAAGTACAATGTGCTAGTAAATAGGAACTACATGTACGATGTCATAACTTGCAAGTCTGTCATTAGAAATGTCCTTGCAGAGCCACCATACTATTGGTGGATAATAACAGGTGATGGGCCTGGGAAAACCCTTCTCATTAAAATTCCTATTTGATGTTTCACAACTATAAATATAAAACTCCGCCGTTCAAGGATTCTATTTTTAACACTACAAGACACGCACTGATAATTACGCTATTTGATCAAACGGCAGATGTTAACATATTGAGCTACCCCGGTATGATGCAGAAATGCAAAGTCCAAATTCCATGTTCTCAAATACCACTCAGTATTTACCAGGGAATTGGCCATGTTTTATATTCAGTTGCGCACTTACATGCAACACCAAGAGAAAAACTGGGTTTGTAGGGAAAACCTGAAGGTGTTCATGTATGGTATACATGTACCACTATGCCTCTGCCTGTAAAGTCAGTGGTCTCGGGTTCATTTAAATCCCGAAAAGAACAATTGATTTTTCTCTCATGTTCGGGTTGTTTGTTTTCCATGATGATTAGGGACCAATTTCAAATATTGAATCAGTTGCGCTTCCAAGCAACACTGCGGGAAAAGTTGAGTTCTCAGGGAAAACCTGAGGGACTAAAACCATTGTGCCTCAAACATGTACATGTACATGTAGCTCAGCTATACCCCTTTCCCACTACAAAATCTCCGGGTTAACTCGGGGGTAACGGCAATCCTTAACCCCGAGATACCCCGGGGCAGCGAAATATCGCGCGAGCGTTCCCACTACTCTTTTGCTGGCCCGGGTTAAGACGAAAAAATCGTTAACCCTGCCAGCGACCAGGGTTAAGGATGGCAATCTCGGGGTTAACGGCCAAACTCCGGGGTAAGCATTGTAGTGGGAAACCAAGCAGGGTTAAGTGTTCCCCAAGCAATCTCGGGGTTAAGACGCATGAAATATTGCGCAATACGGTGTCCAAAGGTTAAACTCGTGGCGCGAAAATTAGTGTTTGTGCGCTATAAATCCTGCTGGCGTATTGCCTCAAGCAACATCTGCCTTCTTCCCTTTTTGAGAACATTGGCGTTGACGTTTCCTTCGCAGTATTTGTAAAATTACCATTAGGACCGCGACCGATATTGCTTCCGTGTCTGGCGCCATTTTGAGCGATGTACTAGCAGTACTTTGCCCCCAAACTATCCGCCCTCGGCTGTACCACTTCGCCCAATCATGGAGGTAGGAATACATTGCCCAAATGCTACTTTAACCACGTGCCCGCTCACGGCTAACAGACATGCAGCTACTTAGTTTTATGCCGTTTGATGAAATAATTTTTAAAAGAAGAATTAGGCCTGGCTGAGAAAACACCGTCTTAATACACCCCCATTGTAATGGTATAGGCCTACTCGTGATGCGTCTTGCTTGCCACGTGGGTCATGGATGTTTGGACGAAATGTTATTCGCACGAGTGGTGTGTGGCCGAAGTGGTTTGGGGGCGAACTGACCGTAAAGGGCAGTACGGCGAAACGAACGCATGTGTCGAATGGTGGGATCATATTTACCGATGTCTTGTGGCGCGAAAAAGGACCCGTTGCTTGGCGACAAGCCAGTACAAAACAATTGCGGGACCAGCTCGCGCACTCCGTCCGCGTGTAGTAGAAAACCGCACCGCGTTAACCCGGGGCAAGCTCGCCCCGGGTTTGCCGAAACTCCGGGTTAACGAAACAAATGGGAACAGAACTCGGGGTTAACGAACCCCGGGGTAAGAAAAGCTTAACCCGGGGCGGCAAATCTCCGGGTTAAGCAGTTTGTAGTGGGAAAAGGGTACAAGTAGAGCATCTGTTCAGTTTGCTGGAGGTCTCAGGTTCAAATCCCCATGAGGATATGATTGGTTTTTCTAATCCAATGTTTGGTATATTCCATTTTCATGGTGATTAGGTACGTACCATGGCAAACATTGTGTACGTTACTTAATTACTCAGTTGTGCAAACATGCAACACAGAAAAGGTTTAGTTTTTTTGGGAAAACCTGAGGGAGTAACATGCCTCATACATGTAGCTCAGCTGGTACATGTAGAGCATTTACTGATGATGAGG